>WEDG01005299.1:0-171176 GCA_017591395.1 Schistocephalus solidus
ACAGTGTTATTTAACTACAATAAAAATACTTTGCAAATTTCATCTTCACATATCCTATTTCCCGAGTGAGTGGGTACATCGCAGGAATGGCTTGAATGGATCCAAACGTAAGCCATATTAATTGTATAAAATTGGGCCGTTAATAGAACAATAATTAGGGGTATATCAGTAGTGGCCGATTAGGGATAAGGAAGGCTATGTGCGGTGGGTATTCGATATAAAAGGAAAAGGGGGCTGCTAATGCGAAAAATCATGGGATCCCGCTGCGCAAATTTTTGCTAGTGAGGGGCCAAACCGTCGACGTGGCCCCCGTAAGGGCTTTTGGTGACCTTGTTTCATTCAATACTCGCGCTAATGCCCCTACAAAATCACGTTTCGACCAACCAAAACCAAGTTCTTCCTTGTTAAGAACAGAGCAAGGTCCGATTCCGATCATTCTGTATTATAAGGACTTCCAAACATTTTACTCAATTTCTACGCGTGCGCTGCTCAAGCCCGAAAGGAAATTAAGGTACTGAACACGTCCTCAGAAAAATTGTCTTCTCAGACTTGTATATCGTACGCTATCCCCATCTTCCTCGGTCAATCAATGTTGAGTCGTGCTCCAGCTTCCTTAAAATATTTTTATAAGACATTTATAATATTTGTTGTCCTCTTTGATACATTTTGTTCTGACCTGACAGAATTTCTTCTCCCTATCTGAAATTTTAAGACGATAAAAATAACTTCTCTACAAGCTTGGCCTCCATGGCAGTCTAAAGGATGTTAACGTCTTAATAAAAAATGAGATTTGCAGACTAAATGATTTGTTTGTTAGTCAGATTTTGCCTCTCCATCTTAACCTTCTTTTCGGCTTTTCTTTGCTGAACTCTGGAGGAATCTAAAGCGTCCCACTGGCAAATTATGTGGCAAACCGGCACATGTTGATGCCGATTTCGACCATCTAAATTTACATTTTATCCATACTTCTACTGATTCCAATCCCCCCACAAACAACCTTTCGTTACTACCAAGCGTTTTTTCTCCTGTGTCAGTAACAAAATTGGAAATACACCTGAAAAAGGCCCGTGGTTCAGCTGCTGCTGGGCCAGATGAAGTCTCAGCTGCTCTCAGATTGCCCCTGTTTTGACACACATTATAAACATGTCCTTCATGGAGTCAAAGATTCCTGACATTTGACATAGAGTAAGAATCACCCGTATCCCGAAAAGTCTGCTTATTTTAATCCTAAGTCTTTCCGTCCAATTGCCTGCTCTTCCGTTTTATTGAAGCTTGCTGAACGAGTCACTGTCTATACAATTAAGCCATTTTCCTCCAATTCCTCCGACCCATTGCAATTTGCATATAAGGCCTAGCGTAGTACCCTAGATGCCGTTGCCCTTATGGTACATTCAAGTCTACGACATCTAGATTAGGGTTGCCTTGCGTACGCATGCACATTTCTTGACTACTTCTCTGCCTTCTACACCATCCCTCGTCATTTCCTCCTTAATAAAACATCCGCGTGTGGCTCTCCTGGCTGGTTTGTCTGTGGGCTCGAAGACTATTTTACTTCCCGCACTCAATTCGTACAATCCGGCATGCGGAAATCTACTGTCCTTCAAACAACTGCTGGGTTCTACAAGGTGCCACCCTCACTTATCCCTTCGTACTGATTATTTGAGATCACCAAACGACTGTCTGTACATCAAATATGCTGACGACATGGTTGTTGGCCATACTCTTAAAAATCAGACACATCTCCAGTGTCTGAAGGATGGCCTCGACCATGTTTTAGCCTGGTCGTCAGATAATTGTCTTCAAATCAATCATGAGAAATCTGTCCAATGTGTTTTTCTATGCAACAATCCCCTAGTTCTCAATACTCAGCCATCATTCCCAACAAGTTATCCTCTTTTCAGTACCTTGGTGTTACTCTAACATCCCATCTTTCATTCTTTCAACCTATGGATACTCTTTTGACAAACATTCATAAACTCCTATATCATATCCACAGTTTACGTTCCTATCACACACCTCAAGCCCTTATCTGCTATTTATTGAGGCATGGATTCTTCCCCTCATCCTTTATTGTTCTCCCATGATTTTTTTAATGTTTTCTTGTCCAGAATATTTATTTAAAAATTTGGCTGCTCCCCTCCGATCATCCAGGGTTGGACCAGTGCCGTCTTTGAAACCATAACTTTAACCGTCTGGGACGTAACCGTAACCATTCAACGTTTTTCGTCAATCTCATAGTCCTGGAGCAGATTGCGTACTGATCAGTATTATAAAGGTGGATGCTAATTATATTTTCTCATCCCTTCTGTGTAAGATATTTAATCTAGCTCTGGAAAGTGAAAACTTTCCCAGTGTGTGGAAGGAATCGCACATTCTACCTATCCCCAAACACGGCTAATCTTCGTCATTTGAAGATTTTCGGTCAATCAGCACACTGTCCGGTGCTTCGAAAATCATGGAGACCTTGATCAAAGCTAAGATGATGCATCACTTAACCTAGAATAACCTACTGAGTGCAGCCCAACATGGGTTCCTCAAAACAAGGTCCGGTGATACCTGTCAGCTCTCTTTCTTTGATCATGTTCTACAATCTAGAGATAATGGCTTTGCACTTTACATAGTCTATTTCAATTTCCCCAAAGCCTTCGATCGTGTTGACAATTCTCTTCTTCTCCTGAAACTCTTCTCTTTCGGTATATGTGGTAATTTCTGAGATATTTTTCAGTTCAGTGTATTTGATATCTTCTTACATGTTATCGCAAACCCTGCACATATGAGAAGTGGAGTTATTCAGGGTAGAGTGCTAAGCCCGATTTATTTTGTCTTTTTGTCAATGATGTACCAGGTTTATTTCGGAATGGTAGTCCCTTTATGTATTCCGACGATTTAAAATTTGCCTATCGATACAAGCCGGCAGATCGCGACACCTTGGTTGGTCTATTCAAAAATGCTCTCGAGGCCTTTGCCCAGTGGCGCTGCACATGGCACCTTTCCCTTTCTTTGCACAAATGTTTGGTTATTGTTGCTGGAGACGACTAACCGCCTCAAATAAGCATAGATGGCCACGATCTAAATGTGCATCGCGTTGTTAAGGATCTGTGAATATCATATTCCGACGGTCACAATCTTTCAGAGCATTGCGCCCTGATTGTCTCCAAAGCACGCAGAACTACCAGGTTTATCCTCCTTAATTTTAAAACTTTTGATAGTAGAGTCCACCTTTATAAAATTTACGTTAGGCCTGGCCTGATATACCTCTCGTTTTAATTAAGCCTTCTGCGCGCTAGTGAACGGAAGAAAATAGAATCGGTCCAGCACTTCCTTACAAAAATAATTTTATCATCGAAGCATCGTAATCTGTCGTATCAAGAACGCTGTGGGCTTGTAAACATTGATCCCTTTTGGTTTTGCCGCATAAAGAAGGAACTCTTTTTACTGTTTAAACTTTTGAATAGTCGTACATTTAATCCCCTTACCACTGTGAGGCAGCTTGAACACCCTTGGCACAGCAGTCATCGCAATGTCTTTTCATTTCTTCCCTTAGGTCGCACAGTTAAGTATCCTCGATTTTTTCCGGTTAACGCCATAGCCATGTGGAATAAACCACCCCATAATGTAAAAATCCCGCGAAGTTATTTTTTGTTCAAGAGAACTATTACAATATTTGGCATTCAGAACAGTTTCCAAGAATTCTTGGTGCTGACTTGGTAGTATCTTTTTTCCAGTTCGACGTAGTGCGCGGCATCTCAACCCGTTCCAAGGTCTTACTTTGAGGGCAGCCATTCACCGGCACACCTGCTGCTAGTACATAATACCAGATCCACAACACTGAAAGGAGAAGTACTACACAGTGCAATTGTGTCAATACTTCCCTATCCTGAACTTTAATCCGTTCAATAAGCTGCAGTTTTTTCTCCTGAAAACACTTTAAAGAACGATCAGGAGTTTTTTCCCTGTCAACTCGACCCTCTCCTTTATATCCATTTTGACCTTGCCTGTAAATTGGCAATAAATAAATAAATATCGCACCGTCTCCGCAGCCTGCACTCGTTGACTTCTTCGGCAGACAGTGAGCAACTGTCCACGGCCGCACTCTTGCCTGATGCGGAATCGCGGTTCCTAAAAAAGACAGAGATACTGCAAACAGTCTGCACTTGTGTTAGCCCTTCCCTGATCTGAACTGCTATATTCCTTGCAGGCAGCAATTTTTCTCCTGAATACCATAAATATACGAAAAACACTAATATATATATATATATATATATATATATATATATATATATATATATATATATATATATATATATATATATATATATATATATATATAGATTCAGGAGTTTTTTCACTGCCAGCCTGATCCCCACTGAATATTTCGTCTGATAATGCATTTTTACCTACGTTAAATACATTTTTTATTTTTTAATATGTTTGACCACACATGGCTCTCCATGTCTGGATGTCCGCAACGTCTATCGGACACCTAGGAAAGACCAAGTCGCAGACACCCACCTGTTCGAACAATTAGAAGAGTTATCCATTTGACCTAATGTCGTAATTATGAGTGACTTAAACGCACCAGGAATTGACTGGAGCATTGTTCAATCATCAGGCCCGAGATCGACTTTTTATCATGTTTTTCTGCAAAAGACCTTGAAGGCAGTCCTCATACAAAATATCCTCTTCATCACCAGAACCCGCGAAGGACAAAGGGCTTTACTGTCTCAACATGGTTTTTCCGAAAACCTCAGGCAGCATTGATGAGACTATTTCACTGCCTCCGCTCAGTCGAAGTGATCATGTGGTGCTTATGTGGGACTACTCCTTATTCCCTGTTGCACCTGCTATAGAGGAAAAATGGCGTAACGTTCGGTGATAAAATTTATATGAGATGTGAGCAGATTTAACGGACCTCAACTGGACCTCAATGTTTTCAGGGACTGTGAACGAAGATTGGGAGTTTTTCCGGAATGCTCTTCTGCAACTCGTGGAAAACCACTGCCAACTAACGAGTGTCCATCATAGCAAGCCTCCTGTGTGACTAGACATTAACCTCAGTGACAAGTTACAGGCCCATAAGCTTGACATGCATCCTTTGCAAGGTTATGGCAAGGAGCATCACGAGAAAATTGGTGAAATTCATAGAAACGCCTTAGTTGTTATCAAACTGTCAACACGGGTTCTGAAAAGGAAGATCTCGCACAACAGATTTGCTCCCATTTATCCAGAGCTGGACCCAAGCACATGAAGATTGACACGTGGTTCATATCGCCTTCATTGACTTTCTAAAGGCCTTTGATATTGTATCGCCTCAGAAACTGCTGTGCAAGCTAGAAAGGAATGGAATCATAGGTAACATCCTCAACTTGATCGGAAACTTCTTCGTGGGTCGGCGCCAGATTGTGTGCATCGGGCAAGAGAGTTCAAGTTCTGCTGCGGTCGAGAGTTGGGTTCCTCAGGTTTCAGTACTAAGGCCAATACTCTTCCTTATATACGTGGACGATTTTTTCAGGGATCTGGGCTGTGAAGCAGAAATGTTTGCCAACGACATGAACATCTGGAATGTAATCCAGAGCCCTGCCGACGAAGATAAACTACCGATCAACTTAACTCGGTTCGAAAAGTGGTAGTATCATTGGCTTTTGCAGTTAAACGTCAATACGTGTACAATACTTCGCTAAGGCAACCCATCAGTTCCTGCCGACGGTAGAAGCTACGTTCTAAAGACATGGAAACCAAAAGGACCTTGCTGTGCTGAGGACCAACACTTTAAACCATCCGCTCACTGCTCAAAATTGGCGAATAGTGCAATCACCGTGTTGCAGGCCATCAAGTGAGCCTTTTCGAATTGCGATGAAGATCTCTTCGCTACAATTTTCGGAAAATTCATTAGGCTGCATTTGGAATACGCTGTACAAGCCTGGAGACCCTGGAAATTTCAATTTCAGATCTGTCTTTAAGGAGTACTAAGAAGAGCCACCAAAATGGTAAGGAGTCAAAGCTCTTTGTCATATCCAACCCGCCTAAAGAATATCAATCTGATCACTGAGGAGCAGGCAAATGCCCGAGAATCTCCTGCAGACATTACGCATTGTGAAGGGATTGGATTGTTGCCTGGAATTCTCGGACTTCTTTAAATTTGCTGCCAAGCCCATCTCCAAGGTCACCCATTGAAACTGCGCGTACAGCAGGCGAGACTGGATGTGCGCAAGTTCTTATCTGTCAGAGTGGTCAAATCATGTAATGCCCTACCCTGTAGACGTTGTGATGTCACCATCGCTGGAAAGCTTTAAAAGGGACCTTGACAGTTTTATGTACCAAAATGAGCCGGAGCCATGAGGAATTTAACTTAACCCTATTAATTCACGCACAACTTTCATATTTTCTGATCGCCTTCGAAATTTTGCAACTGACATTGTTTCTTTGTATACCGTACTCAATGCCAATGCATATTTCTCTTAATAAATTGAATCGAATTGAAAAAGGGAGTGCAAATCATTAACCTATTTTCCTCAAATGAACTTAACTGATCCATTCTCCATTTTTACCACTTTTCAGTTTGATTTTACAACAACGTGTGTATTTTGAAGGGCGAGAAACTCCTGATACATTTGAATTTACTTCGCTAATACTTCCAAATCTTCTGTAAAAGAAGCCTCTGTGGTTCACTAGTAAATATCTTCTTTACTCAGCCTTTGTTGTGACTTCTCCTTCCCCGATTGTGAGCAGATTAAAGCAGCACACCCCTGACGTGAATTTTGGAAGCAGGTGAATGTTGATGCTTGTACTTCTCGTAAGGATAACCTCCAGGTGAACGTTGAAGTTTGCATTTCTCGTAGGAATAAACTCCGGAACGGGAAATAATCCTCAGTGAAGGAATAGTTGGATAGCCGCAGACTCGTCAAGTCCAATTAAAGAACTCCCAAATTTAGAGACTGGACAATCCACTCAAGAGTTATTCCAAACCAACGTGGCGTCGACACTAAGGTAGAGACTTTAACTTCGTTAGCTCAAAGGACCTGAACTTTGAAAGATTGGGTCTGAAATACGAAAGAGGGTGTAAGTCTGGTTCTACTGAAGATTAAAATGTATTGTTTCCATGAAGACAGCCGGAAATCCTTCTGGGTCACGCTTATATCGATATTCAAGAAAGCATCATTATCATAAAGCAATTCAGGACAAAAAATATAATTCCAGAATTCGAAGTTTATTGACTTTTGCCCTGTATATACTGAACAGTGAACTCGAGAGCCTCCTTAAATCTTTCTTGTATTCGCTTTTGGAGTTTTGGGCTCACTAACATCTGATTGGCAGTTCACTCCGTGTAATTAAAAGAGTCGAAAATGGCGAGGCAGAAGTATGGTTATACGGTCCCAGTTTACGGTGCTGTCGTTATTCTCTCTTACGTTGGTATTCAATTTTGATTCTGTAACTTTCAGCTTTGTATTATTTATTGAGCGGGAACGGCTATCGTTTTGATATCGGTTGGTTTTTGGAAAGTGCTTCCCCATACCTGTGGGCCTGCACAGGAGTTGGTCTCGCGATTTCACTCTCTGTTGTTGGAGCCGCATGGTAAGTCCGAAAATCAATACCCGGTGTTGCCTCATGGCTACTCCTCCTTTCGGTCTTCCTGAGTTTTGATGGAAGTTTGAAAGTTGCGATGCCTTTGCCGACTTCCTGTTTGTAATCTAATAGCGTTTTCCCCGTAAAATTTGTCATTCGTCAATGCGGTGGCTTATTTTTCTAACAAGAATCTCTCTCCTAATTGCTTTCGGGATGTTCTCTAGAGCTTAAAAAGGTTTGCTTAGTATCTTTTCCTAAATGCCTGTTTTGCGTTTTTTCGAACATCTGTGGGTGCGAATAGTTTTCAGTTTTTATAATTTTCCATTAGCATCGTTGAAAGGAATATGGCAGTAAACTTGGCAGCTGGGAAAATATCGTCGCACGACAGACTAAACCCTCATGATTTTTTGGCTTTACTGAAATATTTCCATAAAACACGTGTTTTGTTAAGCAGTGCAATCGGTTTACTTGAGTAAAATAGTTATTGTCTTTAATTTCATTGAACACAGCTTCGATGGTTATTTATATGAACTGACAGTATACGCTTCCTTGATTACTTGTTAAATTTTGCCCACAAAGCGGACATGGAGATCATTATTACCTGCGGTTTGGATTGATGCTTCTGGTGACGATCAACTTCTTATTGTATATCATGCTCGTTATATCTGAGCTCTAATGTATGCCCGAGGAGGAGTTCTGGACGTCGATTTGGTAAAAAATATGAATGACAAGATAAATATCACTTGGTTCCCAGTGTTGACTGGCCTGTTGTTAGAAGTGTGTGGGCTGTTGAAAAAAATGTCCTATTAGAATCCGGGCTCAAATCACAGGCTATCGAAAACTTGGTTGTTCGTGACTGACTAGCGACTCCAGATAAGCCAGCAATGGTCACACAAGTCTCCTTTGTATTTGCCGGTAATCTGTTTCGACGAAACCGTTCCTGCTGAAGTTAGTAAACTGGACCTTGGTGTGCTCTCCGGCGTTGGTCCGCTACCGAGTTACTGGAAATCATTCTTTCATGATCCTTTGTTTTATAAACCACGTTTGAGGAGCAGTAATGTTTGCGGTGCTCCGCAACCCTTCTGGAATTGCGAACAATTGTTTTCGGTTGCTCTTATAATATGTATTTGTTTAAGCTGACCCAAAACCTGCATATCATTCATTAACAAGTAGAAACGGATTTTCTATTGACGTAGTTAATTAGTTTTGTCTTTGACGTGCTTTCGCAGTCGGCTGCTACGAATTTTTCCATAATCATGCGTTTCTGGATGGCTCGGAGTTCTTTTGCAAGGGTGCACGTGAACTTATCACAAACATGTAACACCTTTAGGGAGTAAATTATAAACATTTAACTATTTTTCGGGAGAATTTACGCCGCCCAATTTGTTACTCTCTCTCTCTCTCTCTCTCTCTCTCTCTCTCTCTCTCTCTCTCTCTCTCTTTCTCTCTCAGCGACGGCTGTTCCTTTTTTTTTTTATTGAAGTAGACTTATTTTGTAGCCGTCTTAGTATTCTCCATGAAACCAGGTCAAACGGCTGTTGCGCTAGCCGTATTTATTTTCCATCTGTCCTTCAGGGGTATCTACCTTACTGGCGCCAGCATCCTCGGAGCTGGTGTCAAAGCTCCTCGTATTCGGACCAAGAATCTAATCAGCATTATCTTCTGTGAAGCCGTGGCTATCTATGGCATTATTATGGCAATTGTTATCGGAAATCAAATTGAGGTACAGTAATTTATTGGAAAAAAAACAGCGTTCTCCTTCTAACCTTTCGGTATTTTTAGTAGATTTTTTGCCACCTCATTTCTAGTGTTTTCTCCACTATCCGATTTATGAATTCTGCTATTTTCGTAGAAAAACGTCAAATGTTTTGCCTTAGGCTGAATCCAGCTATTTCATGTCATCAAACACTACCATAGTATGACTCATATTTTATTCAGACTATTTTACCCATCTAGTTTAGAAACCTGCCGAACAGTTACCAGGACGTCCAATCAGCTGTGGTGTATTATGCGTCACTGTCGAGTCCCCTGTTGTGAATGTGAATTCCGTTTGCTTAAGTTGTGTTTTGTATTTACTAGAACTCACTCATGCTAGGCGGCAGTGTACTAGAATTTGATAAGTGAAGACCCTCCTCGCATTGCATATATCCTTTCTCCAAAGCATATCAAACCCAGAAGCTTGGGCCTATACTTAATCATCCTGTTTTTCATTACAGCCCTTTGATCCCCAAAAGGCCTCTGATGCTGTGCTCCGAGCCAACTACTTGGCCGGATTCGCCATGTTTGGCGGCGGTCTGACAGTTGGTTTTTGCAATCTTGTTTGCGGTATCTGTGTGGGCATGGTGGGATCTGGTGCCGCACTCGCTGATGCCGCCAATCCGTCGCTGTTTGTGAAAATTCTTATTATTGAGATTTTCGCCAGTGCCATTGGACTCTTCGGGGTTATTATTTCCATCATCCAGGTGAGCTCTAAGTCTCAAATTTACTTATTATCTGCATTTGGCCATCAGCCTATTCTTTTAGCTTTTTGGACTCAACTTCTGTCCAATTGCCTGGAGTCTAAAGGAGACGCTTTTAAGGATTACTAACGGCTGAGCCAGCTGCGATTGAAGTAATGTTCACTGATTTGGCCTTCCGATTGGAAGGTAACATGGACCTTTGTTTCAATTTGGAACTCCAGAACAGAGCCGCCACATGCGGTCGATTTACAAAGAAAAAGGATGAGCCCACCCTCGATTTTCCCCGCCAAAGACGAGGTTGACCCGGATGACTACTTCTGGTTTATGTGCTAGCGTTAACCCTATACTGGGGGCTCACGTTCTGCCAGCTACGACCAAAAATATTCGGACTCCGATCCGCACTTATATGAGAAACAAGCAAACCGTGCACTACTTACATGGGAACCAGTCAATTATGAATGGCTTACGCGCGACTGAAGGGTTACCTTACCAACATCTCTATCGTCTCCGTATACGCATCAAAATCAGCTGGCGAACAACGCGATAAGGAGACCTTGTACTCGCAGCTGCAGGGGTTACTAGAAAGACTCCCTCGCCGTGATCTGTTGTTTTTTGCAGGGGACTGGACCCGAGGACTCGTCAAACAGTCACCTTATTGGCCAGTTTGGGCTTGGCGGTTGATGCGGCAGTGGTGAGAGAATGCTACATTTTGCTGATCAGAACCGACTATTTGTCACGAACACGGGCTTCCAGTACCACCACAAACATCTGCTGAGTTCGTATTCAAACGACAGTCACACCGCAAGTCAGATTGACTATATCCTAGTTGGTTGAAGGTTCCGTAGCTGAGTTCAGGATAGCACGTCGTATGTAGTGCCGAAACTGGTAACGCTCACGGGTCTGACCATGTTCTCGTTCGCACACGCCTGAAATTTCACCTCTCATCTGCACCCAAAATTCAACGTGCAAGACGCCTTGATATCAAAAAAATCTGGCACCTGAGCACTGAACACAGAAATCCGGTCCGATTTTAGGACCCCAGCCGACAGAAAACTGTGATCAATGGTCATCACTAAAGACATCCTTCTATGGAACAGCTGAGAAAGTTCTCGGATTCACGCAGCAGCGCCGCAGTAACTGGATCAGAAGACGAACTCTGCAGTTGTCTGCCCAGATGGCTCAAGCCAGGTCCCACAACGATGCTTCCTTCCGCCAACTCCGGAGCATGACAGCAAATTTGGCTGGAGATGACCGCCAGAAATATTGGTCTGGAATAGCGACCTCTGTGGAGCAAACTTCAAACGTTAGTGACACTAGCAAGTTCTATCAAATTATCCTCGTAGTTAGTGATAAGCCCCCAACACTTAGTGAGTCTATTTGCGATGTGAATGGTGGCTTTATTGCTGACAACTCGGCCAAGTTCGATCGCTGGCGTGAGAACTTGGAGCACCTCCTCAACTTTGATGAGCAAATAATCACACCCTCGCTCTCCTCTGCAGCTGAATGTAATCCCTCTCCAGTCTATGCATTGTTGTCCGACCCCCCTTCCTAGGGAGAAGTTGCCGATGCAATACGAAGGCTGCACAACAAGGCGCCCGGAGAGGGCGGTATTCCCATAGAAATCTACAAGGCTTGTGTCGACACTCGCCCTGGCTCCATGAGGTGATTAAGCAGTGTGGAGAGACAAAGTAGTTCCTAGTGATTGGGGTTCGGGTATCTTCTTGCCTGTCTTCAAGAAGGGAGATAAAGCAAAGTCTGAGAGCTACCGCAACATAAGCCTCATCAACGTTGCTGTAAAGGTCTTCACTATTGGCCTTCTCAGTTTAAGTCTGTACGTGACTTTAGGACAGGGTCCAACCAAGCCAGATTCCGAGCCGGGCGTGGATGTGTGGACCAGATATTCACTCTAAGGTGCATTAGGCTACCAGCAGCCGACGGCCGTCTGTTTTATTGCCTTCGCCGCTGCGTTCGATTCCGTCCATCGTAAATCCTTGTGGAACTATAAGGTGTGCCGGCTAAAATCATTGCCTTGATCAAGGCCTACTACCGCCCAACCGCTGTGTGAGTCCTCGTACATACCAATCTCTCCCAACCCTTCGATATCCGATCTGGTGTTCAACAAAGTTGTATTCTGTCGCTCATTTTATTCAATTAAGCCATTTACTGGGTTCTCGGAGGGCCCTACACGGTTCTGCCGGTGTGGAATGTGCACCCAGACGCCTCCTGACTGACCTAGACTACGCTGACGATATCGCCTTGCTAGTCTCAAGCTTTGGTGATCTGCAGTCTGTGGTGTCGCGGGTGAATGATATCGCTACTTCGGTCGGCCTATCCATGAACAATAGGAAGATCAAATTTTTTCGAGCTGCATCCCGGGCCAGGGGAAAGCACCCCTCAGGATTAATGGCCGTCAACTTGAAGAATTAGACAGTTTTAAATACCTCGGGATGAGAATGCTGCCCAATGGACAGAGTAAAGACGATATTGTCTTCTTAATCGACGCTGCTCGCCCGGTTGTCTCCATCCTTAGAAAGTTTCTAAGGTCCGTGTGTACCGTGCATCCGTCCGGTCGGTTCTGCTCTACGGTTGTGAATGCTGGACTTTGCGCGTGGAAGATAAGCGGAGACTTGAGGTATTTCACCATCGATGTCTGACGACCATCCTTCGATAGAAGAACACCGACTACGTCTCAAACGAGGCAGTTCGCACTCGCTGCGAAAATATCACTAGGATATCTCCGGCCATCCAAGAAAAACGACTGGAGTGGATTGGGCAAGTCTTCCGTCTTCCACCTCGCGAGTTCAGTTCTACTGCAATCGATCCGGCGTCGCTGCCCACTTGGAGGCGTCGAAGAGGAGGTCAACTAAAAACCTGGCTCAACACGGTTCGGCAAAATATGGAGGCGGTTCTTGGACCTTCAGTATTAGGCGTCTGTTGCTGGTGAAAAGGATGGGTTATGATATCCAGGTCTGCTGCTGCAAATCGTCACGTGTGGAGAGTTACAATACCTGACATCATCGAGGCCGGCTAGATCAGGCATAATCGAAGCCGTAAAAAGTACATGATATGAGGACGAAATCCCAACTTATTATATTACGCTTGAACGTCCTTCGATAGCTGTTGTAGGCTGTCGCATCGTATTGCGATGAACCGATAATAGTCGTTGGAAATTTCGGGCACGGACAAGGCAGGCTGTCGCTGCCAGTCTTTTGATTTCTTTGTCGTTCGGCATCCGGCGAAGACTAGAGTATCAAATCAAGTAGTGCCTCTTTTTCAAAAGAAAGCCTCCGCGGTGTCATCTAGGCATGGCGAGGAAGCAGTCCCCCTCTCTTCCGCAAACTCATTTTTCTGCTCACGTCCGCAGTAGAGTAATTGGGACCACATCAGTGTGTCCTTCTTGCACGGCTATTACGTTTGAACTTATCCCTAAAAATTTACGAATTAGCATTCTACTTTGGTGACAAGGTGTACACAGCCTTCAGGGCGACTGTAGACGTTTTAGGAAATTGTTGTAATTGAAAAGGTCTTATTTGTCTCTTTTATTTTCAGACCTCGCGAATCCGGATGGGTGATAAAGCTGGCTAGCCGTCTAACTCGGAACGTCGTGTTTCTTCCGCCCTAGATCGTTCCGTCAGCTACGTAATCGTTCAGCCACCTCCAACTCTTTTAATACTTTGTTGTTCGACGTCTCCTTGATTATTGAGTCTTTTTGTGTCTTTCTTGCCCTATTCTCTCTATGCCCAACCCACTGTGTGCTCATCTCTCTGCGATTACTCACTGACCTGGTTTTTGACCTTTGACCCTCAAGCATAATATGCAGCCACAGACTACCCCTTTCCCCTGTGCGCATACTGCAAGTTCTCATCACATTTATCGTTCAGGTCAGCAGCTGTTTTGTTCGTCTAAATCTATTGTCAAGGTGTAGTCGCACTTACCGACCATGCCCGACCGCACAGGCATTCCGTCTTCCTTCTCTGCGTCTTAGGTTGGGACTCATGTTGTCCTTCGGTGTAGCCATGAATAGTCAGTCAGTCATCTAGGAATCTTTTGCGGAAAGCGCTTCTGGGGCCGGAGTGACTATTTCTGGCTTATCAGTCAACTGTGCCCTAATTTCCGGCCTGGTGTAGGTCTTATTCGAAACTGGGTCGCCAGCTATGGAGTTTCGTGCTATATTCACAACTTTTTGCCGATTCTAGGTCATATGTAAGTTGAAGCATTCAACGTCAAGTTTAAGTGGCATTAGTCGATCTGGTTGCGTTAGAGGGCGGATATGAGCCTTCCTTTTGAGTATTTTTGAGCTTTAGTGGTAGAATCGCCATTGCTTGCATCGAATTCGGAGGACTGAGCCTTCGGCTGTTCGGTTCCACGTTCCATCCTATAACATTTTAAGATTTTGGCCTTTGGAAAGGTCACTGGCAGTATGTCTGATGTCACACACTGATCGCAGCCACTTGTGTGACTAATTTTGTCCTGCTGACCACAAGCAGGTTCGGGCTTCTCGGAGGCGAAACATAAAATTCCCCCGTAACCCCGAGAATTGTCACTTGCGAGGTAGACTTGTGTTCCAAATCACGCTTGCGAGAAGTGATTATGCACGCATCTCCGGGCGCTTTAATTTTCAAATGTAACATAACTGATGGCCAATTTCTTGTCTAAGGTTTGGGGGGAGGGGTTAGTCCATCCGTGACGATACCATTCATAACAGACTTCAAATTTGTCCTCGAGATGTCCCTTTATGACGAACTCCTAAGGTTAACGAAGAAACAATTTTGGCAGTCTTGTTTGCACCAAACTGTCTAGCTGTCGCTAGTCGGAAGTGATTACCATGCATCCCGCGGTTTAACGGTTCATTATTTTTGTCATGTTTTGAGGTTCGGGGACCCATTCTTCTCAGCACGTCCTTATTTTAACTTGTGCATTCGGGCCTCGATCTTCGTCAATAAGGGGGTGTGTGTCCTTAACTTTCGGTGGAGCCTGTAAAACTTTAATGTTTCATATTTTCTTGCCTATTCAGTAAGATACGGCAATTCAAAGATACTCACCATCAGCCCTCTTGATCACAGCGAAGACTTCTGGTGCCTTGCTGCTAGCTTGTACGAACCAGTATGAATCCTCCGTGACGAATTTTTTTATCATCGAGAATCACTCCTTATTCCTGACATTGAGAGTAGTCCTAAGTTCTTAGGGAGTCTGACCAAAACTGCCTGGCATCTCTCGAATTTCGAAACGGCGAAGAGCATGATGGTTATCTCCAGGTGTTGTTAGAATCTAAATTGAGTCTCAGGGAAGTCTTGCAAGGAGAGCGGTCGGCCAAGGTCATCGGTGACTTTGACTAAAGATTTGAGTTGTGGGTTTGGCCCATCGATTCAGTGAATAATTAACGACGCTGCCACAGCGGTGGTTTAAGGGCTGTAGACTGATGCCAGTGAACTTCTTCATTTCCCTGCGGTTAACGTGTCCTTACGGGACAAGAGCTGATTTGCTTTCTCCCCCGCGACCTGTCGCAACACGACATCAAGAGGACTATGTTTTCGGTTCTATTCTCGTTCACTCAAGTCGCTTGGATTTGATTATGCTACGCGCGGGGAAGATAGGTTTCAGCTTTCGGATGTCACCAGTGTGCGGACCCAGGGCATTCCAGGACAGAATCGATCGCGCAAGGTCTGATGATTGAAATTATGTGCGACCTCTCGAGGAAGGGCAAAGGTCAGGTAAACCCGTCAGCTCTCGTCCTCTGCGAGGTCAAAGCCGTTCAACAGCAAGTGGCAGGTCGAACACGCTTATAAAACGAGACAAGCTCCAAGACTGACTAACCGAAAACAAGCATCAACAGCTATCGCACTACCGAAAAAGGACTAGAAATTTGAACGTCTTCCCGTGTTTTTGATTCGCCGGCCATAAATTTGTGCCTGATGAAATGCCTCGTCCAAGTAAACTGAGAGTGGATCCCATATTGTCTGCATTTCACACGGATCGTCTCAGAAGTGCCGATAGTCATTGTTCTCTTGGGGGGACAATGTAGGTGATATTTTCACCCTCCATTGCACCACAGGTACTCGTCCCTGGAAGTTCAACCGCGTAGCTGGTTCCGTTTACTTCAGCTCCCTGCTATGACCGAGCTCAGCATTCCTCCTTCAGTCAGATTCCCGTCAGTCGCGAAGTCTGAAATCAACAGCGACCTTTGAAGGCTGAGTCGCTATATGCTAGTAATTTATATTTTTTACGAAATTTCCTGCAGTGAACTCTCCTTTAAACGCACCAGTCTAGTAATTCACGAACTTAAGCTTAAATCCAATTTCGTAGAATCCTGAAGGGTATGGAAAACATAGATGCTCACGATAAATCGGTATTTTATTTAGCATTAGTTCAGAAATTCTTAGGAATGGAGAAGGAGGTAGATAACTCGAAGCAGGGAATAACAAATCTGAAGTCTATCCGCTGTCTTCGAGCCTAGACCTTGGAAGTGGTTGTTTTATATTTTTATACCTATCCCCATTAAATAAGCCCGTCTCCAAAACCAGACGTTCGAACGGGGTTTCCCTCTCCTAACGCATATAAGTGGGTTTTCTTGATGATATGATAATACTCTTCGACCAACTATGTTACCTCGGCCTAAATCACCCAAGAAATGGGAAACTAACATCTGAAAGAGAGTCATGGGAACATAAGTCTCAGCACTATCCTAGACAACCACATAGCATGTAACTTTTAAAAGATACGAGAATATGTTATGTTCGTTGGTTAAAGGACTAATTACTACAACTTGTCCGCTTAAACAGAAGAAAACAGGCACGTGTCTGAGGTGGATAAACTGAGAAATTCAAACCACCTTCAAAGGGAGAAATAGGATGTGGAAGAATTTTCAGCTAACGAGGCATATCGAACGTTCGGAGGAGGAGTACAAATGACAATGGGATGTCTGTAAAAGTGAAACTATTACACTTCAACGAATCATCCCGAGATGCTGAGCGGTTACCTATGTGGAAACAAAAGCAATGATGACTCGATTCCAACGCTAAGGTCCCGAAATTAGCATTGAAGACGGAGGACCAAACAGTTCTTTGTTAGCAGAAACGGGCGGTTTGGAGCGGCGACCCACTGTCTCAAGTCGCTACCCACACCCTTGAGGAAGGCCACGAATTCAAATTCGCAAGGACGCGGGTGATGGCACGAGCCAGCAGAAAAATGGGACGGGAACGGTTGGAGGTCTGGGTATAGGATGTCAACTCCAAGCCAAGGACACACGCACTCACCACGCCGTGAGTTGGCGTGGACATAACCTTATCGTGAGCACCACCCCTCTCCCTCAACTCATACCTCCTTTCGCTGTGACTAAAAACTGCTCATTTGCTGTTTTATTCTCGCTTCATTTGATGATGGCCTCCTGTGCGATTCTGAAAGCTCGGACTAATAGCCTACTGTCTCCGTCATCGCGGGTTCATCTTCTTTGCATCGAGAACCTGTGACGACTCGTATATTCGAGTCCGCTCCGGATTGGGCTCAATTTGTTTTCTCTATCCCCTAGAAAATCCAGGTGCGCCTGATTTACAAATTCCGCAGTATCCACACATTATCTGAAGATTTCCTCGAATTTAAAAATAAAACTTATCTGTACTGCCCAGGTTTTAAGGTGGAACGCGAATGTACGCGCATAGACTAACACAAGTTTTCTTTCAATCAACGGGTAGTACGAGCGTGGAACCCACTCCCAAGTGGCATTTCGCTTTCGAATACCATGATCGTGTTCGAAAAACAGCTTGAGTGGCTGCAGGGATGGTGACTTACACGTTAATTAGTTTATGATTATAGCAAACTTGCGCAGCACCTACCGCGCTCTCTCCTCCCTCATCGACATGTGCCCACTAACAGGACTAAGTCAAGACGACCGTATGTGGGAGCGGGCGCAGTGACTGGAACAGCCTGATGTGTGTGCACAGACGCTCAATCCCCTTTTGTGTGAAATCCTGGTGCTTGTGTTTGGGGGCCAGTTCGTGTACGTGGTAAGTGTAAACGAGGTCAGTAAATACATAACCAGCTGCGCCGCGGCCAGTCCGCTGTGTTTATTTGTAGTGGCTGACTGGCAGATTGAGGATCAAGCTGTACTGGCTCCTTATTATGGGGAGTTTTCTGACACTCCTACCCCGTTGGATCGGAACCAGGCGTGGCGCCAGACACATGCGCCCAAACCCGCCGCCGGTCTTCTTGAGTCTGTCTTGACACCGGACACAGACGGTGGGGGGGGGGATGGTGAGGTAACTGCTGTGCAAGTATATTATCACTTAAAACACACCCACGCGCAAGTCATTGTCCCTGCACCGTCATGTTGTGCAGCACACGGTGAACCTTGTCGAAATAGATGGTCAAACTGTCGCGTGTGTGCGCGCAGGTTTGTGTTTCTGGTCCCAGCTGGTGGTCGGGGTTAAAACTGGCAGAGTAAGGATCAATAAGCCCAAAACAGGTCTGTATCAATCAAACCCCTATCTGATAACTGTGCTACGAATAAGAGCGTATGCGGTCTAAAATGTTGGTGTTTTTAATCGAAAGGTGCAAAAAAGATTTAAAAATGCGTGTGATTTTGAGCGTGGTTGCCAGTGCGAAGTTTACGTGAAAGTGAAAGGTTGTGCGTGTGTAAAAGTTCCCAATATTAAGTGGTTGGTGGAAATCCGTGGACCCAGGACCCTCCACAGCTCAGATCAGAAAACGCTCATCGATTAGCGTTTTCTTTGCCAAATTTTTCTTTCCAAAGTCACACCTGAGTTCCGCGAGGATCTAAACGAAGGCAGAAATTTATTCATATCGATTATATTGAGACTATTACTTGGAAAAGCACATACTACGCAGTAGGAGTAAAAAATTTGTTTCAATAGCCCCAACTAACTATCATGCATACGCGAACAGGTGTACATACGAGCAGCCCCGCTTAGAAGACAAAAGTTGTGAGATATACTTCAGTGATCTTAGTGCTCGCAGTACTAGCTAAAGTGATAGACTCGGCTTCTTTCTACTTATGAAAATCAAAATCTTTGTCACAACGCCGGTTTGACTATAAGCCATTGGGCTTCAGTCAGACGGCGATGGCTCCTCCATATCCCCTGCGTAAGTGAATCCTGGTGTGTGCGTTATTGGGGCCAGGTCGTGCTGTGGCACGCGAAGACAGGTACACCGACCCGTCGGCCAATGCGCCCACCCTCATCAGACAACTGACTGGCTCGAATGGTGGTCTGATCGTGGGGGTGGGGGAGAGAGTGAGGTCGACAGCTCAGCGCATTTTCCTCACTATAAACAATCTAACGCGCTTAAAACTATCACGGTTGGCTAAAATCCGTGGCTTGGAAGGTTGACAACTGATGGGAACACTCGGACCGCGTGGTCAGCCCAATGTGCGTTTTGTGTGGAGTGGCTGACTGGTGGACTGAGAGTCAGGCAGCAATGGCTCCTTCTTAAAGAGGCCTTTATGGCACTCCCACTCCGTGGGATCCGAGCCACGTGTGGTGGTACGCCTAGGGGTGGCTCCGGCCGCGCCAGCCACCCGTGCCCTCTCCCATCTCCGGTATTCTTGACTCTGTCATGACACCGGGCTCAGGTGGGGGAGGAGGAGAGAGTGCGGTAGATGCAGCGCAAGTCTACTATCACTTTAAACTAAATCACGCGCAAGTCACTGTCCCTACACCACCATGGTGGGGAGCATACGGTGGACATCGTCGGACTACGACGTTCTAACTGTCGGGCTTCAGTCATCAGTCCAGCACAAGTACTTTTCATCCAATCAAATATATCCAGGCGCAGAATGTAAAACACAGTGCGTTTCTTCAAAGATTTTGTGCGATGCGGTGGTGAACGGAGGCTGTGACTTCATCGACGTATTCCGCTAATCGGAAATGATTCTCGCTTTGCGACGGCCAGAGGTGAACATGCAATTAAGAACGCCGCGACCATTGACAGTGAGAAACGCAAGCAAATCTACGAAGGAAGTGATATAGACCCAAACTCACCTCGTAGTCTTCGGATTAAATTAAAGACAGTGACTGATATCATGAAGTGTTAACTGAAAATTCCGAAATGCGTTTACGATTAGGGAAGCTTACGTAAGTGGGTATGGAATATTTATTAACTTGGAGCATAATTCCAAGATATTTCAGACACGCCAAGATTCCGGTTCCGGAATGCACGTCTTTTCGGTCGCCTGAAGAAAACACACTCGATAAAAACGGACTACTTAAATAGTATACACTTTCAAATTTTCGATGCCCTTGTCTATTCGAATATATTTGATAGAAAACCTGCACAAAAATATTCTTGCATGTACTATTTTGATATCAACTCCTGTCTTCTTTAAATTTAAAAGTCAAAGGAAAGGTACAGTTCCGTTTAAAAAATGTTCCAATTCCCGAACAGTTTTGAGCCCAATCTGCCTTTGCATTTGTGTTTAAAGTCTTTGGTCGATAAGCTGTAGGCTTTCCTTGTAAGGAATAGCACACAGTCCTCTGTGCCATTAATAAGATTTCATATTGTATTCATAGAATTGTGCAAATAATTTGAACTAGGTTGTCTACTTCACTAGGGGAACTAATAAACGAACAGATGGGATGCGATTTGAATTGACATAGTACGGGCTTAAAACATATCATGATTGGAAACGTTTTAAAAACCAAAAGGTAACGGTAGGTTATGTAGAGCACCAAGAAAGCCCAGAAACCCCGGTCTCGTATTTTGCTTTATGCTCGACGACGGAAAAGTGTGCAATTCACGAATGTTCCATGCCAGTAAAATTATCCTTTTTACAGCGATGTCGAAGCAACATCATTCTACCGAAGTCTGGGTGGGAAAAACCGACAATGAAGTCATCTCAGAGTTTTCAAGTCGCTATCCGCTATGGCTATCAAATTATTGGAGCCTTTATACCAGATGCGCACTATCGACTTCGTAAATTCAAAGAACAGAAAAAACAACACATGCAATTTTACAAGGACATTATACACCTTATATTACCCGCTGTAATGTCCCACCCGTAAAAAAACCCTATTACCACGGGTCTCGTACTACACGCGCCTCGGTTTCTGCTTTTCATGAGGCTGTACACAACCTACCATTACCAACCGAAAGATACCATTTCTTCAAGTGCTGATATAAGCAAGATGACGCCATTCTCTATGAAATGGGTACAAGAAACGATAGTTTTGAGTACGCTTTCTATAAAACATGTGTTGATTTTTAAGGGCATCGAAAATCGGTGGAAACATGCATGCTACTAAGGCAGTAATTATTATGGGGTTCGATTTTTACAGGTTACCGAGAGGACGTGCCATCAAAATCCAGAATCCTGGGATTATTGCATACGATGATCGATATGACTCTCCAACTTAAGTAGTCTTTCTTAATCGGAAACGCATTTCATGAGATTGGTCACTGACTGTGCTTTGGGAACCAACGGCCGTTTGATGGTAGAAAATCAAAAATGATGCGTCGACAGGGTATCTTTTGTAGTGTTTGATGAACAGTCAGTGCTCTTTGGCAAAACTAACAAGTAAATTCTTGCCCACTCAGATTTCAAGAAATGAGTACCACCGCTTGTTTAGAAATCTTATTACAATTGGAGCTTCTCAATCTATCCTAAAATATTGATTAAAAGACCAGCCTTTCAAATGACCACAACCAGGAGCTTGTACGAGCAGAACCGATTTTGTGCCAAACGACAAGGGAAGAGATTTCAGTAGCACAGCTAATAATTCCAGTAATAAAATGCCACAAAATGATGCTTTGAAGAATAATTTGCAGACCTAAGCTGCAGCAACCAGCCAAAAAAATAGTCTATGCCTTAGCGTTATAACAGCCATGTACTCCTGCCAATAAAAAATATCATAATGACATGTTCTATTTTCACTCAATGTGTGATAGTTCAGGAACTATGACTCTGCAAACGAGACACCCAGTAAATACGTGAAACAGGTAATTAAACATTCAATGTTAGTGGCTTGCAAACGTCTCAGACCTCCCCTACAAGGCTTTGAGAGAAAGAGCGAGCTTTTGAAGAAGAACCCGAGTGCACACCGTTTCAAATTCCATGTAAAGAGACAATAGGGACATTAACCACTTCTTTAAGCATACTTGTTGTCAGCCGACCACACATCGCACCTGAGGTAGTGTCACAAATCGATTAGTGATTAGCCGTTGTGATCCAAGGCTTCAAAACTGGAATTAAAAGCCAAAACGAAGCGCTCATACATTGTCACTCCCACGTGAAATCCCAAATTTGCGATTCCCGCTGACAGAACGTGGGCCTTGACACAACTGACACTTAAAACGCCCATTCCGACGAGGTCAACCGTGTGCCTCACGAGATGTTGGGCACAGGGCCGGTGAGTTACGCTGGAATTATATTGTAGTGACATTAGACTTGCTACGACAATCTCCCCGCCTCACCGATAGCTGACTGCTCTTACGGGTGCCAGCGCCTCCGCTGACTCATTTCGCCTTCGCCTGTCAAACATTGCGTACGCGTGAGTGATGAGGTCCGCCAAACGCCTGACGCCAATCGATATTTCTCTCTTCACCGATTGGTCGCAGCTGGACGAAGTCTTAAGGCGATGCATTACGGCTGAAACTTGCCTGGTGGGCACACTTGGGTCAACTGGTTGCTGAGCCTGTTGTGCACTTTCTTGCTTCAGCAAAGCCTGTCCAACCTAATCCATCCTCTGACTTATTAATTAGGCAATTTTTGTGGTATCGGCCATTGGAAACTCTCGCGTCTGCGGCCACTTCGACCCACCCACCTAGGCCCGGTGTCGAGAGGACTGAAGGCCGAATCGGGTGCAGGGGGTTGTCCTGGTGTGGCTTCCCACCACACCCCCTGAACCGCGCACAAAGGACCAGGATTTCAGACAACAAGAAAGGCGGTGGCTCGGGTCCCATCATAGAAGGAGCCACTTCAGCCTGACTTCCAGTTCATCAGTCGGCCATTCGCCTCAAACATACACCGGGCCGACTGCGAGGTCAGAGTTAGCCCGTCAAATGGCAACCTTCCAAGCCACGGCGCTTAGCGCACCGTGATAGCCACAAGCGCGTTAGATTGTTTATAGTGAGGAAAATGCGCTGAGTTGTCAACCCTACTCCCAATTTCTACCTGGCACAACTACTGTAGAACTATGCTAAATAACCAATCGGGTCGGGGTTGAAAACCCGGTCTTTTTCGACAGAGTGCGGGTGTGAATAGCTGAGGATAGCCAAAAATCGGTAACGACCATTTTCATGCAAACTAAGAACAACAGAACAGCTACCAAAACAATGACATCAGTTAGTGATAAGCTAGCGGAGACAGCTACAACCGTGGTTTCACAAACCATCCCTTCTCACATAAGATAAACCTGCTACTGGATGTATCGGTGTGAGCAGAGACCGCCAGAGGTAACCAACCTCGTTTGGACACAGTGAGTTTTGGCCATAAAAAGTGACCTCACTTGCACTGTAAATGGAGCAAACTTACCGTAGTGAATGCCCACGTAAGCACCCCAGACAGGATCAAGCTGTTCGAGAGATGGTTGATGAGGGCGAAGAGAAGGGTATCGAAAATGAAGAGGGACAGCTCATTGCCATAGAAGAGAACGTCGCCAAAGGAGTTTCCATCATCTAGGCGAGGAATAGACAGCAGCTATGTTCCCATAATTTTCAACTGACAGGTCATACAACAAAGCCTAAGGTATGACTCTTGAATATCCAAGTTCATAGGATTGAGGAGAATCCACTAAAAACTAGTATAGGCAGATAGGTGGTACCGACAAAAACAAAGGAGATTGGAATGGCATTTTTGGCTTACGCTATTAGTCGCTGTGTGACTGCTTATGAGAACTCTACGGGGAGGGGGCATGCCCCGCACGGGTGCCATAGTTAATATTCCCAAACACAAGTGACAGACCAAAGAACCATGGCTCAATAGTTAGAGCGCTAGACTTGTTAACCCTCGATGACCAAAGATCGAGGGGTCAAGGCTCAATTTTTGCAAACCTGCGTTTGATTAAGACTGAATGACGACAGTTAATAAGCCAGCAATGGTCATCCCAGTCTGGCTGGTCCTTCTGGTGTGCATAAAGAGGAAGCACTTCGAAGGCTTCTTATTTGATTAAAGGACCACGTAAACAGAAGGAAGGATAGAATGACATTACCAAAGACGGTGAAGACTGGAATGGCCATTTCTGGGTTATTATTCGTCATCAGCCGGCCATACCCAGCCCCAGGTGTTGTAACACCTGAGACTCGAAGCTGTGATCTGTGGGTTAGAAGTCCAACGCCCTTAACGTTGAACTACGGATTCATTATCCTGTTGGTTGCGATCGGGCGCATTAAAAATACTAGAGGGGCCCTCATCGATCGCGTTACGGCATACAAGTCCCGTTGTATCATGGTGCTCTCTCTTGAGCCGCAGCAGCGACTAATAGAGTTTTAAGGGAGTTAGGGCGAACTGGTTCCTCAAGTTCGCCTAAGAACATCACCTTGTGTAGTCAAATGAAACGCAAAGTGCCGAACAGTTCACTGTACAGTTCGTGAACAACGAGTTCCACCACTGATTCACGAGGCAGGTCCAACGGTGAATTGCGATGTATCTGCCTCACCCCACCGTCTTCCGATGATAAGAAGAAGTTTGGTATACTGGAGGTAGGCATGGCAGCAACGGTGGAAAAACTAATCAGACAGCTTACGCGTACGAGACACGAACTGATAGTTAACTTCGCATTTACGAAGCTCCATTCGAGGCAAAGTTCTCGAACTTTACGTAAGCGAGGGTGTCGTAAGGGTCAGAGGAAGAGAGAAACATTACAGTCTTGCCCAGATCCACCAAAAATCAAGTCAGCCCGTCTGTCAGGAGACCTGCAGCTGGTGTCTGTTAGTGTTTGCTGACAGATTCGAACGCGTCTGAGTTATTGCGGTGAAAATGTTCTGAATTACCACGAGGATGGATTCCCCAGCATCGGCCTTTTGGGAATATCCTCATCTGGCTGGAAAGCATGTGCACACGCGTCCCCCACTGCATACCAGGAACACACAGGCGCAGCTTCTCGCCATCGGCTGTGCCCATGCTGAATGCGACCGATTTGCTTGCTTACAGACACCGATAGAAGGTAGATCAATAGCCCGTCTTGCCACCAACATCCATTAACCACACTGGTTTATTGCTTAAAGGGTAACAAGACCTTACACGCCTCGGTCCAATCTGAATAATGAACTGCAGCGGGTGCTCGCTGTCGATCACTTGTGTACAATTCCTAAATAGAAGCCGTTTCATCAGTAGGGTCTTTGAACTGGGATTTGCAATAACGCTATTGCAGTATATGATGACTAGCTTGAACCTCTAGACCAGCCACCAGCTGAATTAATTACTTCGCTCAATGCAGCTCGAGTGCTATTTGGGACAAACGCCCCATTATCGTTTCTTATACCATTTCCTAGACCGTGGATAGTCGGCGACGTCTTAATCAGATAGAACTGACTACTGTTCTCTAATTAATCGTTTGAGGAGAACGCGTGTCAGTCGTACTGATGATTATCCAAATGCGATGCCCGGTAACATATTAAAAAACGAGAAGGCATTTTCGATTTGCGGTGTATTTGTAACCTAGCATTTTCGATAACGAGATTGGCTACCCACCAGCTACCCACCCGATAGAAGGCATCCCTATTTAAACTTACGTCCTTTCTTCGAAAGAAGAGGTTTTAACTGAACACATGCATCCACGGTCTGGTATCTCCAAAATTAATTTGAACTACAGGACTCGATGGGTAATTTGCATAGCTCGTAAGGCAGAAAGCGAGGGTCACGCGTTTTTTACTTAGATCCCCGATCCAGGCTCTGGGTGATTTATGCTCCCTGCCGCCCTATTTAGGTAGTGACGCAAATCAGCGCAGGCTGCAGACAGGTCGATGGGGCGAGTGAGTACACGCTGATTTAATAACCACGTCTACGTCATCGCCATTCCCGCCCATTAACCTAACGATGCCTGGTTGAACGATAGTTAACACTCATGCACCCACGACTGCAAATAGCGGTAGGGTTCTCCAAGGTATCTGTTCCCTCCATAATCCTATGCAAGCCGATCCTGACAAGCTGACCGACAGGGAGGATGAGGAAGGTGATCTACACTGTGTAGTGAAGTTCCCATTTTAGGGATTTGCACTAGTTGTCTAAAACACCAAGCCATAAGTACATGTGCCCCGTAACATACCTCTTCTCCCGCCAGTTCAACCAAGTGTGTCATTAAATATAACCTAGCCACGGCCATCTTCGCGGAGCCATAGGAGCTTTTATCTTAGCATACTTGTATTATGACGAGTGGTCAGTTCTTATCAAGTAAACTTTGGTAAGCTTCTATGCTGGGACCTACGGGATATAGCCAAGAGAAATGAGACAATCAGGTGCCATAAAATATCTGAAAAAAGGGGAACTGCCTTTAGATAAAGACCGAAAAAAATGGAGAACGTACCAATGTAGAAGAGGCCCTCAGACGACGTATCGTCGAATTCTCCGTCCAAAATATTTTCAAGGGGCTTTCTCCTAACGATTCGATAATGCAGTCCATTAGGGTGGTCCTATAAACAAGACATCCATCAGGGGAAGTAATGACCTCACGTTTTCGTCGCCGTAAAGGATTGTTCGAGAATGAAGCTCTCAAGTCAGCAATCAACCCAAAACCCCCATTATTAGCTCCACTCACCCACGCCAAGTACACAAGGCAGTTGTGTTTGAATGTTCTAGCAATGAGTTTAATGCAGTTACCCGATCAGCGCGCAGCAAAGAATGCGTCAGGTTTGGCCACAAAGCCAACCGCCTTCGTTAAATAAGCCTCAGGCGAATGGGTACCATTACTATTACTCTCGACCAAAAGCAGCCGCGAAATGTTTTAGCTCCACCATCCTTGTTAACATTATACTTATTAACGCAAGTTACACATTCTAAAACAAACAGCGACCATTCCATAAACATGACGACGACAGTCGATTCCGACTAGGTTCATCGTATGCACTACAGGGGGTGGGCGCAGGGACAGTAACTTATGCGTGAATTAGATGATGGTAAGAGTAGACTTTCACTGCAGATACCGCCCGCCCCCATCTGAACCCGGTGTCATGATGAAGTCAAGACGATCGAAGGCGGAAGGGGGCGCAGGTTAGGGGCGCGGTCGGAACGACCCCTAAGTGTGTGCCACCGTGCCGGCTCAGATCCCACGGAGTGAGGGTACAATAGAGGCCACATTAAGAAGGGGTCATTACAGCCAGACTTTCAGTCGTGAGGGGGCGATCACGTGTTTTTTTGCACGGTCCACTATGGCCGTTACCCAGTCAAGATAGACAGGGGAGAGTGGTAGATGGCAGTGTGAGCGTCGATCCATGCGAGGTCCACAGTGCGCCCCACTGCAGAGTGGGCTCAGGAACGGTGACTTGCGTGGGAATTTGTTTATATTGACAGTAAACTTACGCAGCGCCTCTCGCATTTTCCTGAACCCAGTGTCATAAGAGAGCCAAGTGGACTGGTGTCAGGATCAGGCGAAGGTGGCTGGTGCGGCGGTGTACCTACCCACTTCTATGCACGGTCCCATACGCCTAATCCGTGCAATGGAACTGCACTGCACCAACCAAGAAAGTCGAGGGGGAGCGGCAGAGAGGTAGATACAGCACGTAAACTAACAGGTGAAACGTGTGTAAATTTAGGAAGACTCATTCGGAAACCGACCCAAATGCAGGACCCAAACTCCCAATGTTCAGTGAAAAGGAGAAACACGTATTGAGGGCAATATTACTTTGGCAGCAAATAGTAATTTTCGTTAGCATGTGGGAATAGATACTCCGCCTATTGCAGATGACCTTGTGCCAAATTCCAGGGTGTTAAGACCAAGGTTAGAGAATTTATCGTAGGGTCACCTGTAATACGGGAGGGAGCACTTATTTGCGGGTCCAACCCTATTTTCTTAAAATATTCTGATATTCCGAAGGCGT
Source organism: Schistocephalus solidus (assembly GCA_017591395.1). Classification (NCBI taxonomy): domain Eukaryota; kingdom Metazoa; phylum Platyhelminthes; class Cestoda; order Diphyllobothriidea; family Diphyllobothriidae; genus Schistocephalus; species Schistocephalus solidus. The sequence continues at coordinate 28,002 of WEDG01005299.1, forward strand.
CAAATTCCTGTAAATAAGATAATCCGTCCATAAAGATAAGTGAGAAAATCAAACCGCAGAAGCAAAAAAAGTTTGTAAAATAGTCATACTTTCATATACGAATGACATAAGCATCCTCCAGGAACTAGTGTACTATGAAGAATGACAGGTAATCAACTGCCTAATGTTGGATTATATGTTCCAAAATATTTTACGAGAAGTCGATGCAAATTTTTGCAGTGATGTCTTGTATGGCCGCCTAAACAGGGCGCGGGAATAAGAATCGCCCCCGCCCGCTTTAAATAGGTGGCCTTACGATAAATTTCAGGGAGGGTAAATATTCCATCGTTCTATTGCTAACACTAACCCTAGCATAAAACTAAACTGTCGCCTCAATCTTAACCTTAGACCTACCTTAAACCTAAACGCTACAGGTAACGTGATAATTATCTTAAACCTTAGCGTAATCATTACCTTCACTTCAAATCTGACAACCTCAAACTTAAACCAGACCCTAAATTTAACCCTAACACTCACCTTAATCTTAAACAAAAATTCAATGGAAGTTAGCGCAACGAAACATGTATTATGGGCAGTCCCTAGTTCCATGTCCTGCATAGGCGGCCACATAAGGCATCCCTAATCAATTTTTGTTTAGCTTTTTACTGTAACAGATACTAAGACAAAGAGTATTTCGCCTAATTTCGATGATAGAGCGGTCGGTTAATGAACAGTGTACTGGGGCATGATTAGCAGATGCAGTCGTAAACATCATCATGCTTCACGAATTGCGGATCTATTGGTAACCAAAGCCCAGAAATTTAACGTGCGCTTGATCAGTGAGCGCATCTACCCGTTGTCTACCTATAAAGTTGTCCGGTGCTACCTGGACAAGACAGGACCAGTGTACAGCCTGCCAGCAGTCAGCCAGGAAGTACTACGCAAGGCCTGTTATTTTCCGCGCAGGTACAAGCATGAAAAGTCAGATTAATCGCCCGTGGAGAATAGCATTTTCTATTCCGCCAGCATCTCACGTTAACGTAGAAGAAAATTTGAGGTTTAGCGGGCTTTTGAAGTTGAGCTTGTAGCGACCCCCCGCCGTGCCCAGGCCTAACGCTGAACCTCTCGCGTCTACATGCACGTGTGCACCAGTGGCTGTCTGGCCCTCGACAATTCTGGCTGTCCAAACCGTCCAATCACCTTCAAGTCTGACTCACACCTGACCGCACTGGAGGCCCCGTGACGACCGCACAGTCTCACACACTTTGGGCGTCACAGACGCGGCGACCGGGCGTGCCCTCGTCGGGCCGCCAACTTCCTCCAATCCTTTCTGTGATAGTTTTGTATCCTATCCCATCAACTGGCATCCCACTTCTAATCTCCTTCTACGGAACCGGGCTAGAAGGTCGTAGCGGCCAGGGTTTCCCCTATCAACATAGCCTGCTGCGATAAGCCACAATTTTTCGGCTCCCCTTCAACATGGAAATTTTTTATTTGTACATTATTTGGTCTATTTCGCTCATCAAGTACTAAGTTCTATGCCTCCTTGTTTAGTAAGGAGGCCATCTGCGCACTACGCTAGCGCAATTTTGAGGAAAGTAAAAAAAACAGTGTAAATTTTGCCACTTATGCGCCGTCGATTGTTTATTATGTCAACAGTTACAGTCTTCATTCATTATTTATCGTTTGTGCTCTCATCCAATGCTTTGAATGTATGACGCTATTGGTGAAAAACTAGGAATGTGACTGGCAAAATAAAGCGTCTCTCTCTCGCTCCAGGTTTAGAATGCCGAGAAACTCACCCGAGAAATGAAGCCAATGAGGAACCTATTGACCGCCTGCCCGGTCTCGTGAGATAGGAAACTGGACATATTCATAGCGCCCGATGTGTTCCTTGCGGGTGCCAGCAGACGCTCAAGACTACTGTACAGACCGCTTGGCAGTGCCATCAGGTAGGTGTGGTCGTCGGATTCTGGCGAGATGCCCCGGCGTGGAATGGCGTCGCACTGGACCGAGGAGAGGATGGAGACTATGCCTGGTAGGTTGACGTCCGCTCGTCCGGCCGGCGAGTGTCCGTGGATGTAATAACCGAAATTTCTCTGTGCCAGCACAAACACCGAGATGTTGACAACGCTGCAGAGGTCAGCGAAATTGCGCAGGTCGTCGGTGAAAAACGTTCCCAAACAAGGACACGGAAAGCGATCTCGAAAAAGCCTTTCAGGAGGAGAAACAGACAAAAACTATAAGTATCCTCAATGGTCTTGTAAGAGAAAAAGCAGTCATCGCTGTGGATAATGAAAATCACCACCAACCGAACATCTACATTGGTGAGGTACCTGACCATTGGCCAAGTCACCCATCCCACCAACTCTTCCCCAAGTTTGCTTGGGCCGGGACGGTCCTTTTTAAACTTCCCATTTTTATTCGTTGATTAAAAATAAATACCACTTTTGGGCAATAATTGTGAAACTGCTGCATGAGTGTATATATCAACGAGGAAACCTACTCTCACCGCGATGGGATCCCCTCTCCTGGGTAAGAATCGATAGAAAATTCAACCACCCTCCCGTCGGTAAGTGGCATTTACATGTACGACGACGAAGACGACGAAAACCACTACCAGCACTAGTGTGCTCATTACTAGCACCTCATGTTATGTCCTGTTGCACAGTCATGGCGTCATGGCCTATTTCTAACTGGGAATACGAACGTGAGGCCTCTTTCTCTGTGAGCTTTGTTCGCAAAATTGTCCACAATAATTTCATTTATAAAATGATAAATAGCGAAGAAATCGCTGCAGTTCTGCATTCCCTTCAACAGAGGATGAACGTGGTTACTAAAAAAGAAACGAAAATTAGCGAACATGTTAGATATAGCCCGGAAAAAAATCGGAGAATAGGGAGCGGTCAATTGTAATGACGATAGCTAAGAACTGCCTTCCGTGTTCAAGAACCAAGAATCTCGTTGGTCTGTACTGAATGCCTGCTGAATATTTGAGACGAGTTTGTTTGCAGAAAATGTGGATCGTGGTTGACTAAAAGCAAACCAATATCCATTGCCAAAGAAGCTGATTTCCAGGAGGACTAAATATGATTTCCAGATGAAGTCTCAAAGCTGCGGAAACATGACTCATTTTTAAATAAACCCCGAAGGCGCGTAAAGAAAGGAAGATGAAACGTGAGTCACGGGACATCTGTTAGCCTGCTCAAAGTTCTATTTTGAGTCCTCCAACATTATTGCAAAACGATATATTATTGGTCATCGCTTCTCCCTTATCTTTCCGGGTTTTAAGCTAACGCAACCCTTTTTCGCTAGAACTACTATAGGTCCAACCTTAACATTTATCGCCAGATACATACACACACAAGAGCTCCTGTCGTAGAGCCAAGTTGGCCCGTCATTCGTAAGTGCGCTTGAAGAAGGTAACGTGCCGCTAGCTGGCAACACACAACAGGCGGAACCTAAATTCTTACCGAGAAAGCCAAAGACGACGATAATGAGGGCGAGGCGGAAGACTGGATTGGAGGGACTGTTGTAGCGCAGAGGGTTCGTGCTAAGGGAGACAAAGGGGTCCCGGCTGGCAATGTTCTCAATTCCTATGACCTGGGAGGAAATACAAAGAACAGCATTCCGATACTGATGCGGTAACCTAAAACGATATTGTGAACCTTAAACTACGGGTGACCACATAAATATCTGGTTGCACGACCATTTCCTTGACGCATCCCCTCGAGTACCACAGTCTAGCTTTAGGGAAGGTCTTCGGCATAGTTGAGTTAAAAGAAACATATAAGTATAGGAAACCAGAGCCAACTGAAGAATGTATCGTGTTTATTTTAAAGTGGAATAAAGACCAAGAATATAACGGACTTTTGAATTTAAGGCGTCAGTTTTTTTCTCTTCCACTCACAGGTGAATTTTCTCATATGCACATGGGCTGGTCCATTTTTCGCATTAGATACCGCTATTTACCACTCTTTGCTTATATTAACTACAATAAGAAGGCCATTTGCAAACGATGCCTGCACCGTTTTGAAGAAAATCTGGCACAATTTTGAGGCGTATTCATGGACGACCGTTTATGATACCGACAGTTGCAGCTTTCGGTTACTACATATCTTCTTCTGCTTGCGATTCGGGTCGTCACCTAGCTGGAGGATGCTTTAAACTCGGCTTGCATTTCAGAGGAGTTCGTTGTGAGGCCATCTTCTATGTTTTATTGAGTTTAGTGTCGACATCTTCTATTTGTCTTTGTGAATGTAATTCCGCAGGACTTTATGAGTCGCACAAAGTTCTGTATGCCTGTTGATAGAGTTTGCATCTGAATACCACGCGGTAAGTGTGAATCTTTCTGTTCTTGAGGTGCCTGAGCCCGAGATAGTCGCTCCTTTGATGTCAAAAGTGTAGCAATTACTACGATATAAGTTGCAAGCTGGGGGTTTGAGTTTAGCCTCCGATTTACCAGTTTGTACTCATGTAGGCGTGTTTAGAATTTTCAACCAGTTCCCAGACGTAGCGTTGGGTTCCATCATTGCAACACATTGAGTAGACAACTGCCTCGGTTTCAGTAAGTGACAGTTAATCCTTAGATTGCATTACCCGGTGACGAACTGTTGCCTGGGGTTGATGAAATATGCATAATCGGGCGCGTTCTGACAGTTTATGGGGCCCCTCGGAGACTCCCTTTATGTATAAAATAACCATCCCAGAGTTCAGGTTAATGCGTTTTTGGCCTTCATCTGTTCACTAGGCGTTGGCATGGCTTGATAATATAGCGTAGATATCTATTAGCCTGCAAGAGGCCATGAAGACATCGTCGTTGAGCTCTCTGTCGATATTTCGCATTGAACGCTTTGAAAATGGAGAGTCATCCGAAAACTCAGCAACCCGACAACTCTATTCCGCTGAGCATATTCGCTCTCTCAGATTATCATCCCTGAACGCTCATTTTCGCAAACCTGAGCTGTTCTGGCAATCTAGTGTTTATAAGTTATAAGCCTGACCCTACAGCCACACCAATATTTGATAACAGGACGACAGTTCAGTTACGGACCACGATAAAGATGTGCTAGTCCGATAGTTCCCCTGGATTTCAAAATCGGAAAAAAGGTCATGCGTAAGTTTTGTGCTAGAAGCGGAAACCTTAGTGCGATTAGTGATCAGACACTGAGATCAGTGCAAATAACCGAACTCCAGCTTGTCGAACGTCGTTTACTGTCATGGACAGTGTCGGTAAATCCGTTCGAAACATGAACGCAGGATGTTCAAGGAAGGTGAAATCATCTGCAAAAGACAGGAATACCTCAAACTGGTAAAGAACGAGACCGAAGATTTTATAATCCTCACCAGTATTATCAACCGCGTGTGAAAAATGCAAGCTCCAACGATGACGGAAGATCAATTTAAGTGCCTCAACTTCATCTGCGCTCTTCAGTCACCTCGTGATGCTGAAATCAGAACTCGTCTGCTCAGCATAATTGAACAGGACTCTGACTCCACCCTACGGACATTGAACGCTGAGTGTCAGCGGCTCAAGAATCTTAAGCCTGATTTTACCATTGTGAAGCAACCCGGTTCCTCGTTTGCTGCCACCAGTGTTCATGCTGTCACCCACGTAAAGTCGATTGCACCATGCAAGCCTCAAGAGTCAACCACCAGAAAACCACTGACAGCTTTTGGCATTTCGTTCGCTTCTGTCCATTCAAGACGCCCGTTTGTCAGAAATGCTACAAGCGAGGTCACAAGCCTGGCAGGCCAACCCGCCGAATCCAGGGTATGCAATAGGAAGCTGAGAAGTCTCAAACGGCCTTCATCCCATTTCGGTCCAAAGTCTCTCTCCATTCTGGCTACCTACAAGACGCCTCCAACTAGGTAATTGGTGCCGTAATTTCACACGTTTTTTTCGACAAGACAGTAAAGGCTATTTACCATGCAGTAAGATTGCTTACGTCTGCGGAACGCAACTACGGACAGATCGAGAAAGAAGTCTTGATAAATAAGTTTCATAAGATGCTTTATGGCCGCCATTTCACCCTTCTAACGAACCATAAGCCTCTTCTTGCAATTTTCGGTTCGAAAAAAGGCATTCCTGTGTACTCGGCAAATCGTCTTTAGCGGTGGGCTAATATTCTGCTAGGTTGTGAATTCGATATCCGGTACCAGCCTACCACAAACATAGGTCAGGCAGACGAACTCTCGCGCTTAATCAACTCGCGGACTAACGAGCCTGAGGACACAGCCCTCATGCCCATCTCCGCTGAGCCAGAGGTTCACAGTCTGTTTATGGATTATATTCATGCACTTCCTGTCACTTTTAAGTAAGTCCGAAACGCAACCCAACAGGGTCCACTGTTGAGATAAGTCATTAAGTATCATCGCACTCAGTGTCCCGCAAACTTTCAGGACATCCTCTGTCCACCGTTAGTGACTGTATCCTGTTCTACGAACGTGTCGTTGTCTCACAGAAACTGCAATCAAGGGTCCTGAGGCAGTTTCATACTGGACATCCGGGCATCAATCGCATGAAGGCTCTCGCTCGCAGTTATGTGTACTGGCCCCATATGGACCATCAATTGGAACAGCTGGCTCGCTCTTGCACCAAATGCACCTTAGTATCCAAGGCGCCAACGAAGAGCACACTCAAGGCATGGTCTATCCCACAAGCCCCGCGGTCCAGGGGTACACATTGATTATGCTGAACCGATCAATGGTCAGAACTTCCTTATAGCCGTCGATGCGTACAGCAATGGCCAGAAGTCTTTCTCCTGGAACGCACGACAGCCGAAACCGCAGTCAACACTCTTCGGTGACTGTTCAGCCAATTTGGTTGTCCCGAAACTTTCGTGAGCGATAATGGAGGGCATTTTACATCAGCCGCCTTCGCCCGATTCTGCAAGCAGTCAGGCATTAACCACTTTCCTTCGCCACCATATCATCCGCAGTCCAACGGACAGGTTGAAAGATTCATTGACACGTTCAAGCGGGCTCTCCAAAAGGCAAAAGGGGATGGGACGACGGAAGAAGTTCTAGAAATGTTCCTGCTGAACTATCGGGAAACGCAAAACCCGAACGCTCCAAACGGTGTCTCTCCTACAGAAGCTTTGATGCGGAGAAAGCTTCGCAAGCCAGTCGATGTAATTCTTCCACTGCCACCTGTAAGTGTTGGTGATAAAACAGTCCATCCGACACCGATGGGAAGGCAATTCTACCGACGCCACGGAGACAAGCAAAGGTTGTTCCATCCGGGTAAGGCGTTTCTGGCAAAGGACTACAGGAACAATCAGAAAAAGTGGACGCTTGGGCGTGTTCACCGAAAGTGCGGTGACGTCATCTACGAAACTCGGGTAGAATCAGACATTTGGTTGCGCCACGCCAATCAGCTGAAACACACTTAATGCACTGACACGCCAAATCCAAGTCCAAAACTATCACCGGAATTACTGCTTGACACATTACATTTGCCAAAAGCAAGTCCAGAACCCACAGTTCCAGTGACAGGCCGATCTCAACCATTTAGACGATCGGCCCGAACACGAACGAAGACGATTCCATTGCAAGTGAACCCGTGTCTCAAATCGTGCCACTCAGTTCAAATGGGGGAGGTGTTAGGAGGAGCCGCCATAACCGACTCGCGCGCACGCCGCCCTTGCGCCCCTAGCGATTCGCGGACATGCCGTAAGCGCGGTGTCGCGCAAGCTGTCGACAGGATGTGTCCAGTTAGGATGCTGCTCCTGAAGGCCACTATCTGATTGGTTCGATCGCTGTCCGACCTTGAACATACTCGTACGTCCTTTGTTGACTTTAAAGATCGCCATTAGCATACAACAATATACTTATGCTCTTTCGCCCTTGCTGTTCAGTTCTCCTTTGGGGATTCGATCGACGCGTTGTTTGACGGACGACCATCAAGGCTTGTGGCAAGACTACAACATAAACTACCCTAATGGTGGAAACCAATACACAATTTGGTTTTCTGAATTGAAGATTTGATCGTAATTTCCTACCTGTCGGTTCAGATGTTTGAGGTGGAAGTGATCAAGAACCTTACTGTCAGCACGACGATCTGGGGTTATCAACAGGAAGCAAACTTGATTTAAAGCAATTATGAGTGCTTCGGGTCGGTAAAGAGCTAACCTGCTCACACTTTACTATCACTTTGAAACTTTCACACGTTAAGGTCACGTTTTAAAGGGCTATTTTAATGCTGACATCAAAAGCTCAGATGGGAGGGCCCTGCACGCCTGCATGGCCCTATTTGAGAAAGGTACCACCCTCTATAACGGTCCACGCATCCAATGCGTTGTACCAACACGGGGGTCAGATGAGGGTACAGCAGGCGTTATTGGGGATGCACACCGATCACAAATGGCGCATGTGGGGGCTGTGAAGACATTCTTAGGCGCAAGCTCACGCCGCGTCAGCGCCAGCGCCTGATCCCGCTTTCGGTCCCCCAAGACAGCGGACTCAGAAAGGTGAGGGAAGAGAGAGAGAGAGAGAGAGAGAGAGAGAGAGAGAGAGAGAGAGGCGACAGATGCTGCGCAAGCCCACTATCAATATAAATTACTTCAGGTGAAAATCACCGTCCTACAGTGCTGTGGGGCACAGGGTGGAGCTAATCGGAATCGACAGTCGAACTGTCTAATTTGAGAAGGGACGTCTATATATACTGCCTCTTCAGGGAAAAAACAAGCTTGCAGGTTGACCGTAATGGCAATTTTGTTGTAGATAAAAGATGCCACAGGTAAACCCAGTCCGCTCAGAAAGACAGGCGATACTCGTGTTACATGATTTTCTAAACTGACGAATGACAAAGCAAATGGATTTGGTGCCTACTCTTTAGATATGATGCTGAAAAAAGGAACTGCGTTGCGGATGATAGTACGTCGGCGAGCACTGCCGACCAACTGGATTAAGCTTGGCATTGACGCAAAGGTACAAACGGTATCTCAACCTGGTGCACCATAAATACTTCCAAAATCTCCAGGGAAGTGCAGATCAGGTTTATACATCGCTCGAGTTGTCGTTAAAGTGAAACGTATATTGAGCTCAATACGTTAGTCTGATAAACAGGGAACTTCTGTTTTGCCATCGATTTACTTAGTTGAAGCTGAACTTAAACACGTACATCATAGAATACGCTTCAGATAGGCATTCATTTATGCAAATGAACACAGTACCTTCAGGTCACAGGAAAGTTTCATGGTCCACTCACAATACCAGAGGAAGACGCAAGTGAGAGACAAATGAACCATTGATGGAATTTTGAGCAAGGCAAAGGCCAAAGTAAATCCTTTTGACAGTTCGGTTTTGCATTCCTATGGCTTGACGAGTTCAAATGAAGAAAACATTACTTAAAATAAACGAAAGGTTAGGGCCAGCTCACAAACCCAAAATGAATGTTTGCAAGGGAGTCCACCGCAAAATACCTTACCCTATGCCTTTCGCACAAACGTATTCCTGTTAGCGGTACAAGCCACGTTTTCCACGTGAATAACAATCGCGTAGCGATCTATTACTACTCAAGAAATGAATTAATTCCAGTAGAAATGAGGAGCTCTGAAGGATATATCATGCACTGAGTAAGAACCCTTCTCCCGATATTTCGATTGATTTATAGACAGAAGCATACATCATACTCCTCCCAGTTTTGTCTAAACTCGTTGATACTTAATAAAAGTTTTTCTGGGCTTGTCGTTCCCCAGATATCCTGTCGGGCATCTTGTTATTTATGTCACGTCAGTTTTTTTTTCGCACGCACTGAGAACTCACTGGCAGGCATCAGCCAGAAATACCCAACCCCAGGTGGTGCCTCACCCGAGGCTCCAACCCGCGACCCGTTGATCAGAAGTCCAACGCTCTAACTCTTGAACCACGGGCTCGGTGCCTTGACCGTTAAGATCGCGAATATTGACATTCACGGACGAACGCTCACCGGTCGCTAACGGAACTCACTCGTCCCGTTCTGCCTTGGACCTCATTCTCGAGTCCCGCCAGCAGCCACACAGCGGCTAGTAGTAGTAAAGTCAGATTAAAAATGCCAACAAGGACAAGGGGGACTGGAATGGCCATTTTTGGCTCATTAACCGTCATCAGCCAGTCAGTCGTGGCTCAGTGGTTAGAGCGTTGGACTTCCGATACATCGGTTCAAAGGTGTACACCTAAATTTCCCTCAAATAAAGTGAACTGAACTGAAAATTAACGAAGCAAAGTATCACAGCATTCAGGATTTGCAAATAGTTCTATGGCTTTCTGGAAGGCTGAAACAAGAGCACACAAGCACCTGTTAAAAGCTCCGCTGCATCGGCCTTAGAACAGATTGGTCAGTTTAGATAGCTGTAAGTGGCGCAACCCCAGTTTTAGGGATTGGGCAAACGCGATGAAAGCAGCACACGAAACGTCTGAATGTTAGGCGAACAAGCGCCGCATGAGACAGTTACTGGAGCTTCTGAACACAATAAAACCCCTCATTCTGTTGCCTTCAGTCTTAACTTTTCAATCGGGATTTACTTGGTAATCGTGGAACTAACAAGGCCGCTAAGGAACCTATAGGGTCCGCTAGGCTGAGTAAAGCTGAAACCGTCGTGTATCAACTCACGCCCAGAATAAGCATGGCGACGAAGATTGTGAAGGTGGGATAGGTCTTTCTGCAAGCCTGGATTTCGTTCCACTCGTTTGCAACGAGAACGGTGCGCCAAATTGGCACCCCTGTTCCGCTAACTCCATTGCTGACGGGCGTGTTTGTGGGCTTCTGAATTTCCACATCCGGCAAACGTCCCGAGAGGAGGTCACCTTTTAAAAAAGAAGGAGAATGATTTAAGAATTAATTCTATGGAAGAATTCAATCGTGAAAGACAGTAATGCGTTGCCGACGCTAAGAAACTAGCGCCTGATCATCAGGCACAGTACAAATACTACTGTACAGAGGACAGTACTGTTCAAGGTGGCGGCTTATAGTTTATAAGCTGATGTTAAATATACTTATGAATATTTTAATGTTAAGTTATTGAACGAATAACACATTATAGTTCAAATTAGCAGAAATTTGTAAGTTTACATGTCGCACTTGGGTAGCTAAGAAAAGCTAGAGCACTTGGTCAATTGCCAACCTTAAACGAATTTCGCGAATTTACCCTTTTCCAAATGTTCCTTTGGAGGATAAAAGTAGCTGGTGGTGGACTGCGCAGCGGCACTTGGCTGACTAGGTCGTTCCCAGTCTATCAGGTAGATATCGACTGTACACTGCATGGCAAAGATGTGGACGAGGTCGATGAATTTTAACACTGTAGCAGAGGCCAGGTAACTGAGAAGGAAGGTGTCATCCGACGGTAACGTAAGCATGAAAATGCCCTGATTCTGAAAAGATGAAACATTATATATATATATATATATATATATATATATATATATATAATGGTAGATATGCACTCGATACATATAAAATCCGTGAAATTGTGAAGCCACGAAAATTGACGTGCGATATAGGGAGGGATTACGGTATTTAAACCCCCATGGAAAACATCCGCGATTCTTCTGTCGACAGTTGTTTATCGACCACATTTTGCGAGAACGAGCATCATTTATGTCCATGTACCCAGCTGTATCTGTACTGATGTTCCGGAAACTTCCTGATTTATCTCCTCAGCGTGTTGTGGTGGCTTTATCTGCTGACTTGGGGTTTAGTCCGCCTGGGCACCTGCCTTGTATTATAATTCCGTCCAACGCACGAACTATGATCTACCCGTTCGCTACTGACGACCTTTGGCCTGTGCATGCTTGACCGCAGGTGGTCGGCGTGACCTTTGCTGTCTTTGTATCCGGCGCAGTTGGAGCACACCGTTGCTCCCCCCTCCACATCCAGCCGAGTGATCGGTCATCACAACTCCTGCAAATTGCCTTCAGCCTCTGGAGTGCGGTGACTGGACGAGCTTCCATGCTGATTAGTAGAGCTCCAGCTAGCTCTTGTCCTCTTCTCCGCGAGCGTCATCTGTTGACCCCACGAATATTTTCTCGCTTGCCCTATTGGTCCTGCCCGAACCGCTTTAAGCATTATGTGCAACGTCTCGTAGGCGGGATGATGGTCATTGGCCCGGTTAAGTGTACCAATCGGAGACCAACTTTCGATTAACAGTCTGACCATCTTCTCATTAGATGATTTTAGAAGAGAGCACATGGCGGTGAGATCTAGCTTAGCCCACAGAATCTATAAAAATACTTTACAGGATAGTTATTTCTTCAGAAAACTGTCAAGCGCCCACCTGGATGATAGGTTTGAACTTCCCACTAGAATCAATTAGTAAGAAACTCAGATTGAAATCGTTGTCAACCAGAAACAACTTGACTTTTTTGATGGCTAACTTTACTGTAATCACAGCTGTATCAAGCATACAGCAAGTGGGATTTGGCGTAGTTGCTAACGGTAGTTAAAACTAACAAATGCTGGGGTTACAAGAGCAGCTATTTTCGGACATTCTAATTACCTCACGCGAGATCTCTAACAATGACTTCTTCTCCAGAGACCAGCTAAAATTGGAAATCCGCATTTGAAGGGAATCGTATAAGACCAAGCAAAGCGACGGCGGTCACGTATCCGGTGTCTTCTGGTGTCAAGTTAATTTTCTTTAAAACTCCTAAACAGAATATATTTGCAAAAATATTAGCGGTCCGATGATAAGACGACCACGGAATGCAAGAATAAGGCAACGATAGAAGAATAGTTAACTGGCAGGTTTGGAGACAGTGGGAGGGATGGGGAAGGGGGTTATTCCTGGTTCATATACCATTGAAGGTCAGCCTAGCCCTAGCTGCGAATCTGGATCCGCACCCAACATTTTCTGTTACCACCTACACCAACGTATAGTTTTCCCCAGTTCCATCGTTCTTCATGACAAAAAGCTATGGAAGTCACTCCGTCTGTAACAAGTGCAGTATCGGTAAATAGACAACAACATACTTTTGTGAAGTCCGCATAAACACATAAGACAATGCGGCAGGTATCAACAACCAACTAATAAAATCCACACCTTATACATCACCAGTTGATAGAAGGCGATGCCGAAGATGGTGATGAAGAAGGCATTTGCAAAGGCACTGGCGGAATAAGCCAGCAGTTTGAACACCAGCACCGCATCCAGGCTGAGCACTCCGGCACGACGAGCCCAGAACCAGGTGCGCAGAACAGCGTAACAGAAGCCGACTGCGGAGAGGACACCCATTGCGATGCGCAAGTTCTCAGTGAACTGAGATGATGTGCTAGACGTCTGTTTGTATGTCACGGAGAAGGAAACCTACAGGTGGATGAGGATACGAGGAACAGGTTGGATGGCGGATACATAGGAGGCAAACAATGGATGGGTGGGGGTTGTAGTGCCAATAAGTTGGGTATTCCATGGTGATGTTACTGAAGTTACTCCAGCAAGTTAAGCCTGTAAACGGTAAGCCCCAGCTTCCGGCAAAATGGACGGGACGAACGGCATTTGGGTGAGCTGGAGTAGAGGGGGGGGGGGTTTGCCAACGTTCCCAACAAACACGTATGTACAAGGGCCTCAATGGTCCTTCTACGTATAATTTGAACGTAACTTTGAACATTTCCGACCGTAACCAGCAAAGCGTGGGCCACTCACTGTAGGTGTAGAACATTCTACGCAAAATGTGGTCAATAAACAACAGTCGCCCGATGAATCGCGGATGTTGTCCATGGGGATTGAAATACCGTAATCCCTCGCTATATCACGCGGCAATTTTCACGGCTTCACGCTATCGAGGATTTTTCGCTGGTTTGCAGATTTCTGCGAACAATGGGCCGTTTTATTTCTGGCACATAGTGCCCCGGTTAGTTTAACCAGTTGATTTGATATAGAGGAAGCTATTGGCCCATAACTACTTTACGTACTAACAACAACTCCTCTATGATATATGAAACATATAATTGTGCGTACTATATAAAAATGTGCCTAAGTGCCTATTTTTACTGACTCTTACTCAAAACCTAAGAGGATAAAAGGTTTTAGGCAGAATAAAAGTTTGTGACGTGCTTATAAGAATATTGAAGGGTTTATGAAGGTGTACATATATGCAAATAACCATAGAAACTTATGATATTTAGTTCACGGATTTTTATCTTTGCGCGGATTGCGTTCCCAAACCCCCGCGATGTAGGAGGGATCATTGCACCACTAGGCGACAATGGGAAATAAGCACTAAATGGTCACTAAAATCTTATTGATCTTTGTTGACGTTCCATCGAAAGAGCTACAAAGGTTAAGAGCTTCATATCACGGGACTCACTCGTTTTAAAATTACTGACAGAGACAATGGAGACTGGAATGGCCGTTTCCAACATATTAGCCATAATCAGCCAACCATATCCAACCCCGGGTGTCACAACCCCGAGGTTCGAAATTGTTACCTGTTGGTTAGAAGCCCAACACCTTAACCATTGAGCCACAGGCTCTTTGTCCTATCGGTTGCGATCAGTATGTCCCATTGGTGAGCGCCCCACTACCACACCCATTATCTCCTATCTGATAACCAGCATTCAAGTTCGAGCAGGGGTAAAACTTTCACTTTCCGAAGAGCTCCCTTCATTTATAGACTAATTAGAATGTTCAATAGAGCCTTCTAATTAGTCGAGACACGCCACTTTTGGGCATGAGACATCGTGTAAACATCACAAGGGGATGTTTTACTGTATTTTGTTTCGTGATGAGGTGTCGGAAAGGAAAGACAAAAAGATGGTCGGGTGCGCACTGCACACTTTTAAGCAAATCTCAGCGTTCTAAAGTGTATTAGTCCTCATTAGCAGTGGCCTTTCGGCTTTTATGTTGTACGACTGCGATCATGCCTAATCTAGCCGGCCTCGATGATGTTACGGACTGTACCTCTCCACGCGTGAGGATCGGTGGCAGCAGCAGCGCTGGACAGTTCAAGGAATTCTCTTCGCTAACGAAGGGGACCGGATAGCGAAGGCTCAAGACCCACTTCCATGTGCTGACGAACTGTGTCGAGCCAGCTTTTGAGCCGACACCCTCTTCCACACCTCCAGGTGGACAACGGCACCGGATCGAGGGCAGTGCCACCCGTTCATTCAGCAGTAGCCCCACTGCGAGGTTCTTGAAACTGCCTACTTCCTCAAGTTAACGGCCATTAACCTCGAAGGGGGCCTTCTCCTAGTCAGGGGTACAGTTTGAAAAGACTGTTGTCTTCCCAGCGTTTAGGGATAAACCGACCGATCTAGCGAACACATTCATCCGTGACACCATAGACTGCAGCTCACCAAAGCATGAAGCTAGCAAAACAATGTAAACGGCGTAGTCTGGGTGCAAACTCAACATCACTATCTTCGTGTAGCGCCTTCCAGTCAATCGCATATTTGAACAGACTAGGCAACAGCATACAACTTTGTCGAACACCAGACCGACTATCGAACGGTTGGGAGAGATTGTTATGAACCAGAATTCGCTTGGTGGTGGAGCAGTAGTAGGCCTTGAGCATGGTGATGATATATGCTGGTACGCCATCTAGTGCCATTATCCGCCACAGGGACTCACGATGGACGAAATCAAACGCAGCGACAAAGTCAACAAAGCAGACCACCGTCGGTTGTTGTTAGCTATGGAGGACTTCAAGAATCCGCCTAAGTCATGAGTGGCGGGCAGCTTGATGTCCAAGTGGCAGCCATCTTTCAGCGTCTTATTGAAGTTCTACCCAAATTTATAACTGGAGTTAGCCATCCAGAAAATATCATCTAAACGCAAGCGCCACAAGGGGGATTCACAACCACACTGATGATAGCGCGAGCATTAGGTAGAGACCAACACGCTCAAAGCTACGCACAGAACCGGATGACGGAATTTGTTGTGAAGAGTGACCACTGCCTCTTTGGGGACTCGTTAGCGATCACCCGTCCGTACTACTGTAGGACCCAAATTTAAGCGTTAATGATTGGTGAATCATAACTAGTCTTCCGGGTTTATGTTAAATTAGATAGGAGATCAAAGGGTGAGTTGTAAATGCTTCGGGTAATTTAGCCCGTGGCTTGCGCCGGCGAACGATTTGGGCTACTAAGTCAACACCACATATATAATAATAACTCATGGAAAGCCTGAATTCACCAAAAGGAAGTTTGCTCGAGTTCAGTGATAACAAGCTATTAGATTGACAAAAATGCCGAGACAGGTATGAGGCTTTACTTTGACTGAGGCGCCCGTCCCATAGTACTTCGATGCCTTAAGGTCCGCGTAGGTGATCGTCAGCAGGGGAGGATAGATCAGGCCGGCTTGGGTTGTGCCTTGTGGAGTGATGGTGAGTTGAATTGATTGCGCGTAACGAACTACAGTGGGCACTGGAAAGAAGAGAGGAGCAAAGGGAAAGCAGTGAGTCTGGCATGCACCTAACGTACCCACTACAGTTCGACCGTCAACTCCGATGATGTCCACTCTGCATCCCACAGCAGGGTGGGTGCAGGAACAGTGACTTGTGCGTGAAGTAGCTTACAGTAATAATCAACTTGCACTGCATCTACCGCACTACTTCCTCACTCTTCCACCTCGAACCAGTGTCAAGGAGACGTCAAGAAGTTCGGAGGCGGGATCGGGCCTAGGTGGCTGGCGCAGCGTGTGCCTTAATGTGCTACCACACTCCCCTCATATGCGACATTTGTCATGGGTGCCTACTGTGCCCTGATCAGGCCCCCACGTTCGGCTACCACATGACTCATTGTAGAAGCAATAATATACAGAACTACTTCCTGAGAAGTAACGAGACAAAAAGAAGGGGTTTTCGGGGGTACTTAAATTCCTTGAGACGGAAAGTGTGAAATTTGAAGCCCAGAATCTTTGGCTGTAGGCTGTGAGACTTTTTGTTTAAACTGCACTAGAAATAGTCCATTCTGAAAGAGACTAGCCTTACGGGTTGAGAAGAGGGAAATATTAGCTTAGTCAGGCAGCTATTCGACATTCTTAAGCCAGCTCTGAGTTAAAGCACTTAGGACTAAGTTCGGGCATCGGTGATTTATCCACCTTTTGAAGTGAATTCGTTTTAGCCGCATCAGTTCCTAATTTCAAAAAATGCGACCCCATGTTCCCAGTTAATTATTCGGCAAATTGCCAACTCTCCAGGAGAGCAGGATGGTGTGTATTAGAAAATGATATGAAAGTCACCAAATTAAGTCATAGCCTCCTCCTCGCTCTCATCCTCCTCATCACCATCATCACTGCCAGCACCACCACCACCATCATCAGCATCAACATCGTCATCATCATTATCCTCTCCTTTTCCTAGATCTACATGCCCGAGAAAATCGATACTGCATGGAACAGACTATACAAATGTGTAAGGGAGCAGATCAAACTGGTAGAGCAACACATTAATAAGAACAGTTAATTGGGGTAGTGGCGAACTAAGAGGAGCCTTCTGACGCAGTTGGTGCAGAACTAAAATTGCTAGTCTTTTAAGGAAATATTATTCCGAATTTCATGTATTCTATCCGCATGAACATTTGTAGTAAAGCAATTCAATCTTAAAAAGAAGGCGATTTTTTCCTCCGAAGCGTAGATGAAAAACCAGGGATGAGTACGCTGAATAATAAGTACAGAAATCATTCAGATATTTCAGGTAAAATTGAAATTTAAACTTTTAAAACTAAGAGGATCTATTTAATAAATATTTTTAGCATAAAAGAGCTGACTAGCCTGGCGTAGACTTTTTGTGACAAGCAAGCTCGGTCTAAAAAGGTGAAAGAGGTTGAAATTCAACATGGAAACAGAGCTTATTTTAGGTGCCTAAGCTAGTTAGCCTTCGCGACTTTGAACTTTTGTGTGAGAAAAACATTCGCGCGATTTGAAGCTTAGCACAAAAGTAAAAAGTTCGAAGGACTTGTGCCCTAGAAGCTCTGACTTCGGAGAGCTATCTTCCTCCGGCAAGGCATTAATCTACTTTTTCCTTCGACAACGGAATATTTATAGCAACACAAGCGTCTACTTAATAAAAACGGTAGTAAATACGTTGTAAGTTAAAAGTACAAAATGGAGTGGCCCGATGTTCCGGGAATAGGAACCAGTCTTTTGGCGCCAATAGGCTAACGAGAGAGGAATGAAGTATACAAGATATGTGAAAACTCGAGGTGGGTATAGTTTATTTGCTTTAGGGTCATGGAAAATGAGGAGAAGGGAGGGTTATCTGCCAACGACTGATGCTTATGTTTTGTCACTGTAACGCGATTTGGCAGGATACGAGTACAAACACGTGGGGCTTAAATTAAGCTAGGGTAGCTTGAGGACTTGAACCAACACTGTTTGTGAGCAGAAGATTAGGTTGGCTAGCCGAATGGCCACCGCATCTGCCGTTGCAAGAATCCGCTGAGGCAGGAAATCGGAATAGAGGACGTGAAATGCTTGATTGACGTCCACCCGAAGGCCACTGTCAAACCGATGCGCCACATTTGAGCTGGAGATAGATTTGAACGTACCCTAATTTTGTCAGGCAGAATTTCGCTCTTGAGTTCGCTTGGACGGTCACCTTGGCATTCGGCTAATAGAATGTGCTCCACCGGAGCTAATGAAGGCATACATGCACATTACATACATTACATTAAATACATGCACCTTACCGGACCCCACGTAACTTTACAATGAAAAGAAGGCAAAATATAATGTTGGCTTCATCAACGTTTTCAAAAAGAGTGGCCATGAACAGGGTAGAGGAAATCGGCTTTTACAGTAACCGTCTGCTTGCTGATTCAAATGAAATGCAACAGTTGGTAAGGAAAGGTGAACAAGGAGCGTTCTTCTGCGTGAGCGAAATTAACAAGGAACGGCTATATTTAAGAATTCACACAAAATATCCTCGAGTTCAATAGACGCGAGAAAGCAACAAAGATGCTGGGACAGAGCCCTGGATCTTGAATCTACTGCCTTATATTCAAAGTGTCTCTGAGATCACTGAGAACATCGTCCACGACTTCGAAATAGACATGAAAAACCGAACGATCCGTGCAAGGTATGTATACAACTTCATACATATCAGTTGGTGACTAAGCCAAGGCGGACAATCGAGCGTTATTTACCATATTCGGTGCACCGACAGCCACTGCATCTGCATGGACAAACGGGGAACGGAGCCCAGCGTCCCGGTTGTACAAACACGAAATGGCTGCTCCGTGGTGAAATTATGTAGCTGTTGTTGCTTCTGACAGTCAAAAAGAAAATCAAATCTTCGACCCCTGCTTTCGCATCCAAAATCAGACATGACGTGAGCAAGAGAACACATGGTATGACCAAGATGCGGGAATCGAGAGAACAATAAAATGAAGAGGTGGGCTGAACTGCCATCTCTGGTGCCCCGAATGCCATGCAACTAAGCTGGAGGACGCAGCCAAGCCGTGTGAGTTGCGACTGTTAGCGGGATTGATACAAGGTGGAACCCATTAACCAAATTCTTTACTCAAAAAGCCCGTCTTCTGTTCTCCGCATACTCCTGACGATATACTAGAGAGCATGTCCAAAGTTTGCACAAAATTACTCTTATTTTGGTTGAATAATCTCCCTTATATACCCTTTGCTTAACCCATATCCTTAATCGAACCCTAATCTTAACCTAAACTTGAAACATTTTCTTAAGCTTAGCCGGTAAGGCAACCAAAATATAACCTGCCTACTTATATCAAATAAACTGGTCTACATATCCAATCGTCGCCCATCTAAATAACAATATACCCTAAAGTCTTTCAGTTGTTAGCTCTACAGACCATTTACTACCCTTAATTTGTCCAAAAATTTTACTTGTCACTGTAGAACATGTGTTAAGCCCGCTGTTGCTGCGAGCATCTTAGCGCTTAAGAAGCGAAACTAAATACAAATTTTCCAAACAGTTGGCCGCTAACCCTGAGACAGTGCGATTATTCCCTCATTGATGACTAAAAATTGCACCCCTATGGTCTGCTCAAGAGGAAGGGAGCTGGAAAACGCAGAATAAAACCAACAGACCTTGGTCCGTGAGACTCGTTTTCCCAGCAACATTGTCCACCAGAAAAAAACGACGAGTGAGCTGCCAGTTAGTGTTGCTTGTCTGCGTGTTGACCAGCGTATTGGTGGAATCTAGCAGAGCCGTATTCAAAACCGGTACTGGGAGGAGTTTCGGAATCCCACCATCGGTCTCATCATAGAAGAATATGTCTACGGGTGGGCAGGAGAGTGGAGTTAAGGCATAAGTCACAAGGGTGTAGAGCACGGGTATATGTCCATCTCAAGGACTATTGATACACCTTGTGAGTAAAAGCATCAAGCGAATTCGAACGGGTCAGAAAAGGCCGCTCTAATCTTCTGTACCCTTATCGGTAAATTCTCGCTACTAAATAAAATGAGGCCACCCGTGGGATATATATAATGGAAGTTCGAGATTAAAAGTAATGCCGTTCTCCGTTCTACAGTCAGAATAGAAAAATCAACCGCAACTGCTAAACGGTTTTGACTATTCCTGGTAGCAAACGATGGAACATGAATCCCCAATTAAATATGCAGAAGGCAAAAGTCAATGAATAACCACGTCCAACTTCAGAGTACAGAACTTCGTAGTCTGACGGGGGGGGACGACGGGAACAAATGATAATGGGGCACTCGCCGATCGCATGACGGAACAGTCGTTACGTTGTGCCTAAGGGCTCAATTTCGAGCCCTGCCAGCAGCCACTCAGTGGCCTGTGGTAGATGCGGTCACTGGCGGGGCTTGATAATGAGAGCCCCAAGACACAACGGGACGAGTGTGTTCCATAACGCGATCGGTGAGCACCCCACTACCTCTGTAAATATACGCAATCGAAACCGACAGGATAACGAGCCCGTGGCTCAATAGCAAGGACATTGAAATTCTACCAATGGCCACGAGTTCGAGCCTTAAGGCTTGCAAATTCCTAGGGTTGGTGATGACCGTTTAACGACGGTTAATAAGCCAGAAACTACCATTCCGGTCACCCTGTTCTTGTTAGTAATGTCTTTCTGACGAGAAACTAGTCGAAACTGGCAGGTAAAATCGCACCTGTCTTTACCGGTACTTGTTCCCGGAATAAGTCTGAAAAGACGCAGCCGCTGCATAGTCTCCACCCACTAGGGAGTGGTGGAAAGGTCAGAACAGAAAGATCTTCCACACAAGAAACGAAGTGAATATAATAAATAACAAGACAGGCGTTTCCAGGAGCACCGTCCTACCTGGATGAAACGATAAAGCTGATGGATTAGCCTTACGTTTGCCCAATCTGGGGCCCGAACAATGAGGTTTTAGGCCTGTTAACAATAGTTTTCAATTAGGTCTCGTCCGTGTTAACGGTCAGCCTAAAGGCGTCCAATGCCATAATTTTGAGATCAAAGGATTTTCGGCCCATAATTCTTTCTGAACAAAGGACAGCCGAGTTACCGTGGTGGAACAATCTACTATAATCACGTCTGGTATATCACACGGAATGTTAAACGAAATTCTGAAAGTAGTTTTTGATTGAAAATAATTACTTAGGCGCAGTTGTAATATTGGATATAGCGAAGCGTAATCCAAACATAGCTCAGCTTTGTCAGAATGCCAGTTTTTAAAATGCGTTTAGCCTAGTTGCCTGCAGAAACCAAACCCACCAAAAAAACACTTAGAGAATATGCATTTTCACCATTGATTTTCGAGTGTTGCTTCTGCAAGTAGCCAGAACAAAACGCACTTAAACTGACGGAGCTGCAATACCTTGGGATTGCGATGAATGGGAATCAATATGATATCCTCACCTAGGTAAGCCTTATTACCCGAAATGCCAGGAGCTCAGTTAACTTTTCG
This sequence comes from Schistocephalus solidus, assembly GCA_017591395.1. Lineage (NCBI taxonomy): Eukaryota > Metazoa > Platyhelminthes > Cestoda > Diphyllobothriidea > Diphyllobothriidae > Schistocephalus > Schistocephalus solidus. The sequence goes on from WEDG01005299.1 coordinate 49,784, forward strand.
TGAGATGCGCTACCGTCTATATTGTTCGTGTAATGTCTCGTAGTGCTGGTGTCATTATTTTTGTAGTGAAGAATGCAATGTGGCCGCACTGCTCACTGATCTCATTTAACAAAACGTGGCCCAACCCTTCTTAATTTCGATTAAATGACTGCCATGTCAGGCCATTAAAACCGGCGGAACTTCAATGATGCCTCCTCCTCCTCTTCTTCCACCACCACCACCACCACCACCACCACGACCACCAGAATGTGGAAGTGTGCTTCTGAGCGTCATCGGTAAAGTGCGAGCAAGCTGTCTACACAAATCCAACGACTCGATCATACAGATCTGCCGGAAACTGAAGTATATACAATAATCTGAGCCCCCACGCATTTTCCAACCAAATTATTTCGGCGTTATTATCCACCTACTGGTGGTGAATGTCAACCATGGAGTGGTCATTAAAAGTTGTGGCAGTATGGTGCAAAACGACATTTAAAACACAAAATTGAAAATACTGGCATAGAAGAAACGGAAGTTTGCGGTGATCTGAACACAGGATATGCTAGGTGGCACGGGAAACATGTACGGATACAGCAGAATATTAGCAAAACTAGACTGTTTCCAAAAGGATACAAGGATCGTAGAAGTTCAATGGATATTTATCACTATCGAAAAGGTCATCGGCGTTGAGCTCGCACTAAAACGACCAAAAGAGGAAGAACTCAAGTTCACTAACATGTATGGAAAAAAACGGATTAAGAAGCAGCATGTGAATTCCAAACTGAAGTAACAACAACAAAAACTCCAAAGTGACTCCCTGAATTGGAGACGCACAAGCAAGTCCTATTTGCATATATCAGCAAAAGCGGGTCTGGGTTTTAAGTTAGTGCCTATGTTGTAGATATGCGGGTAAACACCCCGTTTCTCTGTCAACAGATTACTAATTCGGGCTAAAACCTATCGCTTCGATGAAGAAATATATCAATCAGCGATGAAATACCCCGCTAATATATTTAACCAGAATGTATTTCGTCCAGAATTCATTATCCAAAAAGTTTTCTACAGATTCACAACTTAACGGATGCGAAACCCAGCCAGTATAAAGCGGTTTGGAGAGAAAAAAGCTGCAAACTATGTTTGACCAACACCACATTTGAGGGGCACTCACTGACCTCCTGCAAATAGGTAGTACCAAAACGAAAGGCCGCTTGCATTACGGCCAATGTGTCCTTGCACAGCTGCAGTTGGTTGGTTGCAGAAGCATTCTGGAAGCCTTGAAATTGACCACTGAGACTATAAGTGCCAAGGTAGAGATTGAGGGTGCTGCCACTAGCGTAGGTGGCCGTAAGGGAGGTATCAGCTAGTACCAAGCTGGCCTGCTGTGATCCATAATAGAGCCAGGGCATGTTCGCAGCCCTTCAAAAAATGGAAAGGAGAAAAACCAGAACATACAACAGATGAGCAAAAGACAAAATTGGTACCACTGAACGAATCAAGGCTGATGTAAATGAAAATCCCATATCGAAGGAAGCACCTGAGCATGTGGGATGCATTTAAGGAGTTCAAGTTACTTTAAGTTTTTGAAACTGCTAGTAGAAAGCGTACAAAGAATAATACCAAAGGCAGAATTCCAAAAATTACAAAGGGCTTTTGTCTAAGTGAAGATTCAGAGAGTCCACAAAATGGACGTGTTTCTATAATTTTTATTCAAAAACGCCTAAGTCTCCTTCGTAGGAATTGTCACAACAAATGCACAAGACTCAAAGTCGTATGGTGACTGGTGAAAATAAGAATGGCGCTCGAACTGAGGTCATGACTTCCACAAGATCAGCTCATTGTTTATTTGTTAACAGAGATCGTGGTAGAGATCATCACTGCCTTACTCGTCACAAGGTACGAACCCCAAGGCATATAACTAAGTGCACAAAATAATGGAAAATAAATGTTAAATAGATCATAACGTGTCCAAATGTCATACTCCATCCCTATATTCAAGAACATTTTCACTTTTCAACTATTTACAGGGAAAAATGTCCGAAGCGTTACACCTAGACGAACCAGGATGCGAATCCAGGACGACTGGAGGTTCTTTGGCTTTCAAGGTTTATAAACTCGGCACAGGCACTTCCCGATCTGACGTTTTGATTCACCAACCGTTGCAGTTGCAGTGTGCACAGATTTGCCAGGAGTTGGCAAGCAGTCAAATTTCCGTACGATGCCTGAATTAAAAATTACATTTTGCCAAAAAAAGAGCGGACAACAGAAATGCTTAGAAGAAAGTACTCAAATTTTGGTAAGGGTAAAGTTATGATATTTAGAAAACCTTCATGCCAGAGTTTAAGCCAAATAACACAGAATTAACTTACAGAACAAAAGGCAACGGCCGCCATCGCCTGACTACTGAAGTAAGCGGAGGTAGTCGCAGAAGAGGTACTAGTGTCACCCTAGACGGGAAAATTAAAATTAACTACAGAGCATCCATAAACATAATCACTAAGAAAATATAGCAAAGACATACCACTGGATATATTTGGTAGAGTGTAGGCAAATCTGGAGGAACCACGGAACTGATGGAGGCAGCTGAAGTTCCTGAATTCGTACCACCAGGAAGTATGCCAGGAAAGCAAACGCCATTGATCTAAAAATTAAAAATCATGTGCAGTTTCAAAACTAGTTTTTCTAAAAAATGTTTCACAAAGTATGGCGTTTAGAAAAGTCCGAAATACTTATGAAATCGAGCATTAAAATATTAATATTAGATTTCTATAAGGATTGTCACATCAAAGCCTTTTATAAAATAAAATATTTAATTCAGATAGGACGTGAGTGAATTACTTACCAAATTGTTTGGACATGTGCATGATTCTGTTAACGATGATGCTCGAAGCATTCGTATAGTCGTTGAGCAAGTAGAGCATCTCAGAAATAATTATTTACTATAATAACAACGCTTACATGTTATTTCCCCCTGAAGTGGGTACAGTGAGATTGTTACACGTTAAACAATCTTGGGAGCTCAAGAAAGAGCCATCCTGGCCCATGAATCCTAGTAAAAGGTAAAGTGAAAAAGACAGGCATACTTAAGACAGATGGAGAGACGCAAGGTTTACAGGTCTTTGTAGTAGCGTCATAACTACCCAAAGGGCAGGGGGCACAGTACAAGCCAGAAGCTACAGCTACCTCCTGTAAAATGCAAAATATTAAAATTAATCAATAAAACGAATCTTGCAGAATTCGGACAGGCCTCACAGGTCACAGAATTTCCACCAAAGTTTTGAAGGTAGATATGTCCAGATTGACACTCACAATTATATCCTTTAAATGAATAAGCAAATGAAGCAAACCATCGGAAGATTGCTTTTGCATTGTGAGAGGTTGCAAACAAGTGTCACATAAAATGCTTGCAATATTTAAAAATTCTGAGGGCGATGTCGTGGCCGAGCAATTTTCTTTAGTGATATAATTGATAACTGAAGCAGAGAATACTGATTCCAAAAATATTTTAACGAAAAGTAGTCGTAACACGATAACCGCGCGCAGCTGCATCTTAACGCTACGAGCAGCAAATTGGATACTGTATACTGTTGCTCATAGCTTATCGATTTGAAATCAGACGAGAGGAGGTTCAGTTCAGTCCAGTAAAGGTACATACCTTATCCTGACCTCAATCATTATGGAAAGTGATTTTTCGCGGAAATCTTTGCACGCAATAATACTTAGCTTACGACTGCAGTGGTTAAAAAATTATCAAGGAGGAGGTTAACGGTGACCAAGTGAAAGACTAATCTTTGATCCAAACATTACCGTATAAGTAGGTAATTTATCAGAGTGAATGTGTGTGAGAAACTTGGAGGGCAGTTTAAATTTAAAGGAAATCTATTGAAATCTAATTAATGAATGGAGTTGCTAGGCCATTAACCGGTTCCTAGGGTCTTGCCACATAGTAATCCTTAAATATTATCCTGTCCCGATATTGCTGAACAATGTAAATCCAGCTTGAAGAACATAGGTGAACGTTTAACTTAGTGAGCAATAAGTGACTATTTAAATTGGTTTAGGCCTCAGTTATCAATTTAAGTAAAAAATGGTGGAATGAAATACTTATTTCAACTGCAAAAAATAATTATTTGTAGTTTTAGTTTGTAATTGAATCAACGCACTCGAATTCCTCAAGCAATAAATATTGCTTAAGCTTATATACTGGTCGCCCTTTGATTGCGGCATTATTTTCGTTAATATAAAACTGGCGAGTATGTACATCCTCAAAAGAGATGGATGTTAAACTAATTCAAAAATCTATCGGTCTGTTAGACAAACATTTATGTAAGTGATGATCAAAAAAACTATGGTTATGTTCCCCGAATAGAAGGACTTTGTTGTCGGTGAGCATCCTGGATTTCAAGAAGACCACTTCTAATCACTTTAGGTCAAATTTTTGGTGAATAAGACATTCGCTCTTAAGATACTTATACATACGCATGCTGCAAAATATAAATAGTATCAATTGTAACACCAGTAAATCTGGGAAAAGTGAAGTCATCGGTATGTTTGAGCCAGGCGCAAACCCCACCACTGACCAAATATTTCTCAGCAAATCTCGAATAAATATTCAGACGGGAATACTATCAAAATTGAATATGAGGATAGGATAAATCGGATGAGAATCACATCTGAGTTTGGCGGACGATTCGGACCTGATTCGGAACCGATAATTGGAAGCTCATTTTTTAACCACGCAGAGGGACTCCTGTTTCCTGACGTATTCAATTCAATTCAATTTATTGAGGGAAAAAGGCATGGGCATTTGAGTACCTTATTTATAAAAAAAATTAAGTGCGGTATACAGATAAAACGTGTGGGTTGCAAAGGTACAAAAGGCGGTCATAAAATATGACAAGTGGTGCACGACTCTCGAGGGTTAAGATAAATTCCTCATCGCTCAGGCTCGTTTTGGAACATAAAACTGTCAAGGTTTCTTTTAAAGCTTTCCAGTAATTGTGACATCACAACGTCTTCAAAAAGGGCACTCCATGGTTTAACCACTCTGAAAAAGAAGGATAACTGTAAGAAAGCAGTCCAGAAGGCAACATGTACACTACATTGGATCAGACGTGCGTTTAAAATATTCCCCCCTGATCTCTTCGGAAAAGTCTATGGCGCCTTTGTGAGACCACATTTAGATTACGGAGTACCAGCTTGGATACCGTGGATGAAGAAAGATGTTGACCTCCTCGAACAGGTGCAACGGAGAGCAACGAAGATGGTTGACGGTCTTAAGACTTTACCGTACCGAGACAGATTGAAAAAGCTTGACTTATTTCCTCTTTCCTACAGGCACTTACGGTGTAGCCTGCTCTGGACATTCCGGATTATCCGGGGCCATGATTCCACCCTGAGATCGGAGGATTTCTTCAACTTTGCCTGCACAACTCATCTGCGTGGTCATCCTTACAAGGTTAATAGCGAACGCACGCGATTGAACCTCAGAAAGTTTTTGTTTCAGCCAACGAGTGGTTCGACCTTGGAACTCGTTACCAAGTGAGATGGTTACCTCTGAAAGCATTATTGATTTTTAAAAGAAGGCTTGATTGCATTGTTTTGACAAAAGACGACTGTCACAGCATGATTTCTTAAAACCAGCCTTTCAAAATCTTTCGGGCTCTACTTTTCTTCCACAATGTTTCGCCTATGGCTGTGAAAACGCATTTGAAGTTATCTTATGCTTTGACTCAAACATTTTAAAATGTACAACATTTTATATTGACTGTACACATGCAATGATAACCTAACATTAATAGGGTCATCAAGGGCAATGCCTGTAACCCTTCAAAATATATACAAATATATACAAAAAACTTGCGCACATCCAGTATCGCCTGCTGGACACGCAGTTTCAATGGGTAACCTTGGAGATAAGTCGTGGTGGCAAATTTTTATTTTATTTTATTTATTTATTGCCAGTTTACAGGCAAGGTCAAACAAAATATATACAGTAGAGGGTCAAGCTGACAGTGAAAAACACTCCTGATCGTTGTTTCAGGTATTTTCAGGAGAAAAAACTGCAGCTTATTGAGTAATTAAAGTTCTGGACAGGGACGCGTTAACACAGGTGCCCGGTGAAGAACCTCTCCATTCAGTGTTACGGATCCGGTATTCTGCACCAGCAGGTATGTTGGTGAGCGGCTTTTCGCTGTCGACTGAGAAATAAGCCGATTGAGGTCTGCAGAGCCAGTAATATTGCCCTCATCATCAAGACCGGCACAGGATTCAGAGTCCGTGAACGCCCTCAGAACCGAAGAGAGCTTCAACAGAGTCAGCCCCCAAAAGTTTTGGAAGGTGTCCTGAATGTAGAAAACTAGTGACAGTTCGCATAAACAAGGGATAGCTTTACTGAATTTTGATACTTCTAGGTAGCTTATTCCAGATTGCTATAGCGTTTACCGAAAAATCTGTTGGTATCTAACTGTGCGTGCCAAAGGAAGATATAAAAATAAATCTCTATGACAGGTGCGCCGAGAGTGGTCGAGGCGCCTCAGAGATGTAAGGGGGTTAAATGTGCGACTGTTTAGTAGTTTAAACAGTTTAAAAGTCCCTTCTGAAATCTGCGAAGCCACAGCGGGTCAAGGCTTGTAGGCTCACAGAGTTGTTGGTAGGACAGGTTTCGGTGTTCTGAATAGAAAACTCTTTTTGTAAAGAAGTGCTGGACAGATTCTATCTTCTTTCGTTCACTAGCATTCAGAAGACTAAATATAAACGAGCAGTATTCCAAACTAGGCCTGACATACATTTTATAGAGGCTGATTCTAATGTTGACGGTTTTAAAATTTCTGAGAATAAACCCAGTAGTTTGGCGAGCTTTCGAGACAATCAGGGCGCAGTGCTCTGACAGATTAAGACTACTAGAATATGATATGCCCAGATCCCTTTATAACTCCAGGCACATTTAGATCATGACCGTCTATGCTTAGGTGGGGCTGATGGTTGTCGCCAATAACCATAACGGAGCACTTTTGCCAAGAAAGTGAGAGGCGCCATGTGCGACACCACTGAGCGAAGGCTTGAAGATCCGTTTTTAAGAGCTCAAGCACGATGTTGCGATCAATCGGTTTATATCGATAGGCAACTTTTAAATCGTCAGCGTACATAAAGGGCCTACCATACTGAAAACAATCAGGAACATCGTTGACAAAGAGGCAAAATAGAAGCGGGCCGAGCACGCTGCCCTGAATAACTCCGCTCCTCACATGCGTGGGGTTGGAGATAACATCAGAAATTTTAACCCGTTGTGCGCGAGCATTCAAATAGGAAAATATTAAGTTCAGAAGCTTGTTACCTATGCCGAAAGGAGGCAAGTTTCAGCAGTAGGAGATCATGGTCAACACGATCAAAAGCCTTAGTGAAATCGAAGTAAACGGTGTAAATTGCAAAACCGCTGTCTCTAGATTGTAGCACATGATCAAAGAAAGAGAGCTGGCAAGTGTCACAAGACCTTTTTTCGAGAAAACCATGCTGAGCCGCATTAAGTAGGTTATTTTCTCTTAGGTGACGCATCATCTTGTCTTTGATCAAGGTCTCGAAGATCTTCGAGACTGCTGGTAGTGCTTTATTGGCCTAAAGTCGTAAAATGACATAGGTCGACCGTGTTTGGGAATAGGCATTATGTGCGATTCCTTCCATGAAATAGGGAAAGTTTCACTTTCAAGAGCAAGATTAAATAGCTTATACAGAAGGGACGGAAAAATATCGTTTGCATCCGCCTTTAGAACGGTGACCGGGACGCCATCTGGTCCTGGACTGTAAGATTGACGAAAACGCCGAATGGCTACGGTCATGTCCCAGAGGGTAAAAGTTATGGTTTCGAGGACGTTACCGGTCCAAACCCGGATGTTAGGAAAGGGGGCGACAGTATGTTCACTAAACGTTCTAGACAAGAAAGCATTGAAGCTATCAGCAGTCAACTTAGCGTCAGCTATTGGGTTTCCTAAGGCATCTCGAAGTACGGGGTGCTGCGTTTTTCTCTGCGCTTTACTGTGCGCGAAAAGAGCTTCGCAACATTTAATGAAGGGTTTCGGCAAAGTAACCTCATCGGCTTGTCGTTTTTCGTCAGACAGCCTCTTAGCCTCTTCAAAAGATTTGTTTGGATCAAGGGCAGGACGTAAGTTTCGTTTTTGTAGATGAAAAACGACGGGAGAGTCTACGCAGTCTACGGCGGAATGATAAAGGGAGGTAGACTTCATCCTTGACATTAATTATTTTTCTTACGGGGAACAAAAACGAGAAATGAGTGGACCTAGAACTTTTTAAAAAGTATCAGTATAAAAATTCACATCCGAATATACAAAGAAGTTAGTCCAGTCGTGGGAATTTAGGTGTGTTAGCAATTCCCTCATATTTGCTGATCTGAAATCACGGAAAAAGCTTTATTTTTTGGAAAACGTTTCAGCAGCCTCTAGTTTATTTATTTATTTATTGCCAGTTTACAGGCAAGGTCAAAAGGGATGTACAGTAGGGGTCGAGCTGACAGTAAAAAAAATTCCTGGTCGTTCTTTAAAGTGTTTTTAGGAGAAAAAACTGCAGCTTGTTGAACAGATTAAAGTTTAGGACAGGAAAGAGTTGACACAGGTGCACGGTGCAGTACTTCTCATTTCGGTGTTGTGGATCTGGTCTTCTGTACTAGCAGCAAGTATGCCGGCGAGCAGCTGCTCGCTGTAGACTGAGGAATAACTCGATTTCGGACTACAGAGCCAGCAATATTGCCTTCAGCATGAAGTCCGGCATAGGATTCAGAGTCCGTGGACGCCATCAGAACGGAAGAGAGCTTCCAGAGAATCAGCACCCCAAATTCGTGGAAGGTGTCCTGAATGTAGAAAACTAGTGACAGCTCTCGTAAACAAAGGATAGTTTTTGCTGAATTTTTAATACTTCTGGGTAGTTTATTCCAGATTGCTATAGCGTTTACCGAAAAAAACTGACGGTATTTAACGGTGCGTGCCAAAGGAAGAAATAAGAATACATCTCTATGATTAGTGCACCGACAGTGGTCGAGCTGCCTCAGGGATGTTAGGGGTTAAAGGTAAAACCGTTTTAAAGTTTGAACAGTAAAAATAGTCCCTTCTGTAATCTACGAAGCCACAACGGGTCGAGGCTTGTAAGCTCACAGCGTTGTTGGTAGGACAGGTTTCTGTGCTCTGAAGTAAAAACTCTTTTAGTAAAGAAGTGCTGGACTGATTCTATCTTCCTCAGTTCACTCGCGTGCAGAAGGCTAAATAGAAACGAGCAGTATTCCAGACTAGGTCTGACATACATTTTATAAAGGCTGGTCCTAATATTGCGGGTTTTAACATTTCTGAGAATAAACCCAGTTGTTTGGCGTGCTTTCGAGACAATCAGGGCGCAGTGCTCTGACAGATTAAGACTACTATAATATGATATGCCCAGATCCTTTATAACCCCGGGCACATTTAAGTCATGACCGTCTATGCTTAGATGAGGCTGATGGTTGTCACCACTAACCATAACGGAGCACTTGTGCAAAGAGAGCGAAAGGCGCCCGGGGTTGGATATAACATCGGACATTTTAACCCGTTGTGCGCGATCATTCAAATAGGAGAATATTAAGTTCAGAAGCTTGTTACCTATGCCGAAGGAGGTAAGTTTCAGCAGGAAGAGATCGTGGTCAACACGATCAAAAGCCTTCGTGAAGTCGAAATAAACGGTGTAAATTGCAAAACCACTATCTCGAGATTGTAGCACATGATCAAAGTAAGAGAGCTGGCAGGTGTCACAAGATCTTTTTTCGAGAAACCCATGCTGAGCCGCATTAAGTAGGTTATTCTCTGTTAGGTGACGCATCAACTTGTCTTTAATCAAGGTCTCTAATATCTTCGAGGCTGCTGGCAGTGTATTTATTGGCCTAAAGTCGTCAAATGACGTAGTTCGGCCGTGTTTGGGTATAGGCAAAATGTGCGATTCCTTCCATAAAATAGGGAAGGTTTCACTTTCAAGAGCAAGATTGAATATCTTATACAGAAGTGACAGAATTATATCATTTGCATCCGCCTTTAGAACGCTGACCGGGACGCCATCTGGTCCAGGACTGTAAGATTGGCGAGAACGCCGAATGGCTACGGCTACGTCCCAGAGGGTAAAAGTTATGTTTTAGAGGACGTTACCGGTCCGAAACCCGGATGTTTGGAAAGGGGGCGACCGAATTTTCACTGAAAGTTATAGACAAGAAAGCATTGAAGCTATCAGCCGTCAACTTAGCGTCAGCTATACGGTTTCCAAAAGCTTCTCGAAGAACAGGGTACTGAGTTTTTCTCTGCACTTTTACTGTTCGCGAAAAGAGTTTTGCAACATTGTACGAAGGGATTTCGGCAAAGTTAACCTCTTCAGCTAGTCGCTTTTCGTCAGAGAGCCTCTTAGCCTGTTCAAAGATTTGCTGGATCAATGGCAGGACGGAATTGTCATTTAGTCGATGAAAACGGCGCGAGAGTCTACGCAATCTACGGCGGAAGGATAAAGGAAGGTCGACTTCATCCTTGACATTAATATTTTTCTTACGAAGAACAAAACGAGAAATGAGTGGACCTAGAACTTGGTAGAATGTATCAGTACAAACATTCACATTCAAAAATAGAAAGAAGTTAGTCCAATCGTGGGAATTAAGATGTGTTCGGAAATCGTGGAAAAAGCTATATTTTTTAGAAAACGTTTCATCAGCCTCGATTTCTAGTGAAGAAAGAACTATAGCATGGTCTGAACTCCCAAGTGGGTCTAAAGGTGAAACTGACAATGGCTGACAACCTGTGCAGAAGATAAGATCAAGTATGTTTTTAATCCTCGGGTGGGAAAATCAACTACCTGATCCCACATGCCAGCATCTATGGCCTCAAGCAGGTTTTCGAACTTTGCAAAACCGGAAGGCGGAAACCAATGAACTTCAGGGAGATTGAAGTCACCTGCAATCAAGCAGTACTTCAGATTTAGGTCTACTGCGGTATGAACTGCCTGTGAGAGACGAAGATCGTAATCTCGCTTGCGTTTGGGGGGCGATAGACACTACCAACGAGTAAAGAGTAGTTATCTTTTAGAACTACTCGGAGCCAACACCTCTCTTCTACCGCGGTAAATTGTCGATAATCCAACGGCAGAAATGTAAGTGGCTGCTTAATAGAGATGCAGCTTCCTCCGCCACGGCCCTCGTGTCGATCGTTACGAATATAATCGTACCATTGAATATTGAGTTCAGAGTTTTTTTAGAATTTAGAATTTATATTTGGTTAGCACCGGCAAGGCACTGTCTAAGCCTATTCCAAGTTGGATACACAGGGTGTTGCCCAAGTCTCTGTAACTATTACAATGTCGGGGCGGTGGATGAAAACCAGAGTCTGGAGCAAAGGCATCTTATTAAGCAGAGATCTGGCATTTAATACGAATAATTTAAGCGCGCACGTTTTTGGTTTCTGAGAAGGGACAGTTAGGCTGTCAGAGTGAATGCCTTCGGCCAAAGAAATGCTCTTTTCACTTGAACTATTTGTCCGTTTCTTATTTAGAGATGTGCCTCTACATTGGTCCTTCGTGTTTCCAGTTCTATTATTAACTGTCTCGTTTTCATTCGCTCCTTCAGTCCGCATTCCGGTTGAAAAAAACTTCAGAATGCAGGCCCCGTAGGGTTGCTTTTCTCTGTAGCAGGAGCTGTACCTGTGCTTTGTTTTCCAAGATGATTTTAAGAAGTCTTGCTCGAGAATTTGATTCAGGTGCTGACAGAGCTTTCCCTATTCTATATGCCTTGAGAATGTGGACGGACTCGCCGTCCGTTAGCATCGTTTTTGCATACAATTAAAGGAGATCCAAGTCATGTTTAACTCGCTCCTTTGGAATACTTGAAGCTGACTCCGGGACCCCTTTAATGACATCATTATGTTTTCGACTAAAACGAGGGCCCGTTTGTAACTCAGATCTTTAAGCTGAGTGAGTACTGGTAACCAATTCACTTGGCACGGTAGGTCCACATGAACCGGGTGTTGGGCAAGCAAGAGCCAAATCCCTGAACGACTTGTTCTACTTAGACCTTTTTTTCTTTGGTTTTACAAACTCACCAACCTCTTCAACATCGCATGTTGGTGCAACGTCTACCAGCGATGTAGCGATGGGCGGTAAAGCGAGAAAGAACTATAGTGTGATCAGAATTCCCAAGTGGATCTAAAGGTGAAACTGACGATGGCTGACAACCTCTACAAAAAATAAGATCAAGTATGTTTGATCCTCGGGTGGGAAAATCAACTACCTGGTCCCACAGGCCTATATCTATGGCCTCAAGTAGGTCTTCGAACTTTGCAGGAACGGAAGTTGGAAACCAGTGAACTACAGGAAGATTTAAGTCACCTGCAATCAAGCAGTACTTCAGATTTAAGTCAGCTGCAGCGTGAAATGCCAGCAGGAGACAAAGATCGTAATCCTCGCTGGCATTGGGTGGGCGATAGACACTACCAACGAGTAAAGAGTAGTTACTTTTAGTACTACTCGGAGCCAACAGCTCTCCTCTACCGCGGTATATTGGCAATAGTCCAATAGAAAAAAATGTAAGTGGTTGCCTAACATAGATACAGCTTCCTCCGCCATGGCCCTCGTGTCGATCATTACGAATGTAAGCGTAGCCTAGAATAGAGAGTTCGGAGTCGGATACACAGGGTGTTGCCCATGTCGTTGTAACTATTTAAAATGTCGGGGCGATGGATGAAAACCAGAGTCTGGAGCAAAGGCATCTTATTAAGCAGAGATCTGGCATTGAGGACGATTAGTTTAAGCGGGCACGTTTTTGGTTTCTGACACGGGACAGTTAGGCTGTCAGGGTGACTGCCTTCGGCCATAGAAATGCTTTTTTCACTTGAGCTATCTGTCCGTCCCTTATTTTGAGATTTGCCTCGCCATTGGTCCTTCGTCTTTCCAAGTTCTATTATTAGTTGTCGCATTTTCATTTGCTCTTCCAGCCCATATTCCGGTTGAAAAAACACTCCAGAATGCGGACCCCGCAGGGTTGATTTTCTCTGTAGCAGGAGCTGTGCCTGTGCTTCGTTTTCCAAGATTATTTTAAGAGGTCTTGGTCAAGAATTTGAGTCGAGTGTAGACAGAGCCTTCCCTATTCTATATGCCTTGAGAATATAAATGGACTCGCCGTCCAATAGCAGCGTCTTTGCATACAATTAAAGGAGTTCCAAGTCATGTTTAACTCGCTCCTTCGGAATAATTGAAGCTGACTTCGGGACACCTTTAAAAAAAATAAAATAAAATTCTGTTTTCTACTCAATCGAGGGCCCGTTTGTAACTCAGATCTTTCAGCTGAGGGAGTACTGGTAACCAGTTCACTTTGCCTGATACGTCCAGATGAACCGGGTGTTGGGCAGGCAGGAGCCAAATCTCTGCACGACTTGCACTTCTTAGACCTTTTCTTCTTTGGCTTTACAAACTCGCCAACCTCTTCAACATCGCATGTTGGTGCAATGTCTTCCAGTGATGTAGCGATGGGCAGTAAAGCCAGATTAGTGCTGATGCTACCCGAACTAAGTACTGGTGGAGTGGCGCAAGGACTGGATGGGGCTTCCTTCGGAAGTAGCGAAAATTCCTCTGGTTTACCGGGTCCAGCAATCGCAATATGTTTAATGTGCTTTTTATGTAAGCTTAAAGAAGCTAAATATGAATACGAGTTTTGCTTTGTGGTAGGTTTATTACGAACAAGAGCTTTTTTAACAGTTGGGAAAGATATAGATTTTTTAAGTTATCTATTACTTGTCTTAGGTGGCTTATTTCATGCTCCATTCCTGAGAATGTCTGCTGGAGGCTGAAACACCCCATACATGTTTTCGTCTTCGTAAGCTACATTAGTTAAGCTTACTGAACGTTTACCCCGTTTAGCGGGAGGTGAACAAATAGCAGAATAACGAAAGTTACAATTGTTTTCTGCTTGTCCATTAACTTGCCTAACAAGATCCCCTACCACTATGGCCGAGTGGGTAGAGGCGCCGATAGACGGTCCCAAGCAAATTTGTGGTGCAGATTCAAAACTAGGTCGTGGACCACTTTTTGTGACAATAAACTTAAGGAACTTGAGTTTTGCATGTTAGAATTGCCACAAAATTAACAGAGAGTCAGTTAGGATATTCAACAAAAAGAATATGAAAATATAAGAACTCAGCCTTTGGTTTGAGCCCCTTCCGCGATTAAGAGCAGATGCAGGGAGCACACAACCGGCGTGAGTTTCAGAAAGCAGCAAAGATCGAGGGTCCAAGTCACAATTTACAAACTCAGAGGAATATAAAGACAATTCTTTAATAATTTTCCAGCACCGTGTCTTCTACACTGAGGAAGAGACCAAAACTCGTAGGCTCGAGGTACTTGAAATTCGAAACCAATTTAAAACAACGCGCCAACAATTGGTAACGTAAAATTAAGTGCGGTATGCAGAGAAACCGTGTGGGTTGCAATGTTACAAAAGTCGGTCATAAAATATGAAAAGTGGTGCACAATTCTCGAGGGTTAAGATAAATTCCTCATTGCTCAGGCTCGTTTTGGAACATAAAACTGTCAAGGTTTCTTTTAAAGATTTCCAGCGATGGTGAAATCACTACGTCTTCAGGGAGGGCATTCCATGGTTTAACCACTCTTACAGAGAAGGAGAACTTGCGCACATCCAGTCTCGCCTGCTGGACATGCAGTTTCAATGGGTGACCTCGGAGATGGGTCGTGGTGGCAAATTCAAAGAAGTCCGAGAATTCCAGGAAACAATCCAATCCCTTCACAATGCGGAATGTCTGCAGGAGATCACCACACATTTGCCTATTACTCAAAGGGAACAGATTAAGATTCATTAGGCGGGTTGGATACGGCAAGAAGCTTTGACTTCTAACCATTTTGGTGGCTTTCCTCTGTACTCTTTCGAGGCAGTTCTGACCTTGAACTGTCCAGGGTTTCCAGGCTTGCATAACATATTCCAAATGCGGCCTAATGAATGTTCCAAAAGTCTAAGCGAAGAGATCTTCATCAAAATCCAAAAAGGCTCGTCTGAGGGCATGCAACACCGCAATTGCGCTCTTTGACACTTTCGAGCAGTGAGACGATCGTTTTAAGGTGGCGGTCGTCAGCACACCAAGGTCCTTTTGGGTTTCCACATCTTTTAAGGCTTCACCGTTGAGAAATTAACTTCTACTTTTGGCAGATCCAGATGGGTTGCCTAAGCGAAGTACTGTACACTTATCGACGTTGAACCACAAAAGCCAATGATTCGACCACTTCTCCAACCGAGTTAGGTTGAGCTGCAGTTTATCTTCGTCAGAAGGGCTCTGGATTACATTCCAGATTTAAATGTCATCGGCAAACATTGCTGCTTCACAGTCAAGATTCCTGACACCATCGTTCACGCATATTAAAAACAGTATTGGCCCTAGTACTAAACCCTGAGGAACCCCATTCTCGACCGCAGCAGAACTTGACCTCTCTTGGCCGATGCACAAAACCTGGCGCCGACCCACGAGGAAGTTTTCGATCCACTTGAGGAGGTAACCT
The DNA here is from genome assembly GCA_017591395.1 of Schistocephalus solidus. NCBI lineage: Eukaryota > Metazoa > Platyhelminthes > Cestoda > Diphyllobothriidea > Diphyllobothriidae > Schistocephalus > Schistocephalus solidus. Next base: position 65,327 of record WEDG01005299.1, read on the forward strand.
CTGATTCCAATTCTTTCTAGCTTGTACAACAGTCTCTCGTGCGGCACAGTATCGAAGGCCTTTTGAAAGTCAATGAAGGCAATGTGAACCGCGTGTCTATCTTCAAGTGCTTGGATCCACCCGTGGAGCGAATAAAGCAAATTCGTTGTGCATGATCTTCCTTTTCTGAACCCGTGTTGACAGCTTGATAACAAATTATGAGTCTCTAGGAATTTCACCAATTCGCTCTTGATGATCCTTTCCATAATCTTGCAAAGGATGCATGTCAAGCTTATGGGCCTGTAGTTTGTCACTGACGCCCGGCTACCACTTTTGTACAAGGGAGTTATATGTGCCAGCTTCCAATCGAAAGGAAGTGTTCCGGAGTCAAAGGACTTTTGAAATAGCACTGACAAAAAGTGCGGAAAGTTCATTGGCGAGTTCTTTCGGAAGCTTGGGTGGAAGCTCGTCTGGTCCTGGGGATTTCGACTCTTTTTAGTTCTTTTTAATTCCTTTTGGATCAGAAATTCTGAGAATAGTATGTGGCTAATGCTTGCAGTCGGCGGGTTATCCACTGAGGGACGAAGGAACCTTGCCTCGTTTGTGAAGACTGAGCGGTAGAACTGTGAAAAGTACTTGGCTTTTTCCCTGTTTTCAGAAATTTCGACGCCCATGGCAGTCTTAATCAGCGGTATTTGATGCTTTATTCCTTGTACATCTACGGAGGTAACTGTAGACTTACTTTGGATTCTGCGTTGCCTTTTTGCAACAAAAGCCTTCTCAAATTCTCTTCGCGTTTTAAGAATAAGGCTTCTCATTTTTGTTTCTCTGTGTTTTTATACTTATTAAAATAGGCGACTTGATTAGACTCGCAATATTTTCTCCACAACTTGTGCTTCCTGTTTATTTCCCTTTTTAAGTTGCTGTCTAGCCACCCAGGACGCTTGCTGGGATGGACACTCGTTAGTGGGCAGTGGTTGTCCATAAGTTGCAGAAGAACATTTCGGAAGGACTCCCAATCTTCGTTCACGGTGCTCGAAAACATTGAGGTCCAGTTGATGTCTGTTAAATCTGCTCGCATCTGATGAAAGTTTCCTCGCCAAACGTTACGCCGTTTCATCTATAGCAGGCGCAACGGAGAATAAGGAGTTGTCCCAAATAAGCACCACATGATCACTACGACCGAGCGGAGGCATTGAAATAATCTCGTCAATGCTGCCTGATGTTTTCTTGAAAAGCAGGTCGAGAGAGTTAGCCCTTTTTCCTTCACGTGTTCTGGTGAGGGACATGTTGTGTGAGGAGTGCCTTCAAAGTCTTTTGCAGAAAAACATAATCAAAAGTCGATTTCGGGCATGCTGATTGAACAGTGCTCCAGTTAATTCCTGGTGCATTGAAGTCACCCGTTATCACCCATATTGCTCACTAAGTAAAACGTTCACCTAGGTTGTTAAAGCTGGATTTACATTGTTCAGCAGTATCGGGACAGGATAATATTTAAGGATTACTATATGGCAAGACCCTAGGAACCGGTTAATGGCCTAGCAACTCCATTCATTAATTAGATTTCAATAGATTTCCTTTAAATTTAAACTGCCCTCCAAGTTTCTCACACACATTCACTCATAAATTTCCTACTTATACGGTAATGTTTGGATCAAAGATTAGTCTTTCACTTGGTCACCGTTAACCTCCTCTTTGATAACTTTTTTACCACTGCAGTCGTAAGCTAAGTATTATTGCGTGCAAAGATTTCCGCGAAAAATCACTTTCCATAATGATTGAGGTCAGGATAAGGTATGTACCTTTACCGAACTGAACTCCACCACGGCCCTCGTGTCCATCATTCTGAATGTAAGCGTAGCCTAGAATAGAGAGTTTGGAGCCGGATACACAGGGTGTTACCCATGTCTATGTAACTATTACAATGTCGGGGCGGTGGAGGAAAACCAGAGTCTGGAGCAAAGGCATCTTATTAAGCAGAGATCTGGCATTGAGGACGATTAGTTTAAGCGAGAAGTCCGAGAATTCCAGGCAACAATCCAATCCCTTCACAATGCGGAATGTCTGCAGGAGATCACCACGCATTTGCCTATAACTCAAAGGGAACAGATTAAGATTCATTAGGCGGGTTGGATATGACAAGGAGCTTTGACTTCTAGACATTTTGGTGGCTTTCCTCTGTACTCTTTCGAGGCAGTTCTGATCTTGAACTGTCCAGGGTTTCCAGGTTTGCATAGCATATTCCAAATGAGGCCTAATGAATGTTCCAAAAGTCTTAGCGAAGAGATCTTCATCAAAATCCAAAAAGGCTCGTCTGAGGGCATGCAACACCGCAATTGCGCTCTTCGCCACTTTCGAGCAGTGAGACGATCGTTTTAAGGTGGCGGTCGTCAGCACACCAAGGTCCTTTTGGGTCTTCACATCTTTTTAAATAAATAAATAAATAGGTTTATTGATTTGGCACTGCTTGGCGCCGTCAAATCCTTAGAACACAGGAAAAAACCTAAAACAAACTCCTCTTTTCATTAAACACTTAAGCTTTGGTTTGTTTGTTTGCTTAAATAGCAGTGTTGAAATGACGAGTTTGTTTTTAAGTAAAAAAACCTGTTTTCCAAGGTTTAGAAATAGCAAAAATGAAGTAAAAACAGCTATACAGAATGAAGATGAATGTATCAGGGAAATAATGTTTAGAGTCAAGACTAGTCTGTTATTGCCGTTCGAAGGTATTCATTTGACAGAGGTAGAAACGTCTGCGGTCGATTCGAAGGGCTAGGTACTTCCAATCAGATGCGAGCGCAGTCGATTCCGGTGTGAAGTCTGCCGAATAATTAGACTTAGTTGAGCAAGTAGCTTCTTCTGGCGGCAGATCCGGATGGGTTTCCTAAGCGAAGTATCATACACTGAGGGCCGTTGAACCGCAGAAGCCAATGTTTCGACCACTCCTCCAACCGAGTTAAGTTGATCTGTAGTTTATCTTTGTCAGCAGAGCCCTGGATTGCATTCCAGATTTTCCTGTCGTTGGCAAAAATTTCTGCTTCACAGTCCAGATCCCTGACATAATCGTCCATGTAAACTAGGAATTATTGGCCCTAGTACTGAACCCTGAAGAACCATACTTTCGACCGCACCCGAACTTGACTACTCTTGGCTGATGCACACAACGTAGTGCCGACCCACGAGGAAGTTTTCGATCCATTTGCGGAGGTAACCTCTGATTCCAATTCTTTCTAGCTTGTACAACAATCTCTGGTGCGGCAAAGGGTTAAAGGCCTTTTGAAAATCAATGAAGGGGAGGTGAACGACGTCCCTTTAAGTCACTTTAAGTCACTTTATTGAGGGAAGTAGGCTTTCACCCTTGAGCTCCCTATTCACATGCAAAAATGTCAATAGATCAAACGTTGACAGTGATAAATCTGACAAATAAAAATGTAGGGTCATCGATATGTGTGGGCCAGGCGCAACCTGCCACTGTTTACACAATCTTCATTATATTGACAAAAGTTTCTCAGAAAATGAGTATCTAGTTTAAATTTAAATGTGTCAACAGTTTCTGAAAGGTCCACCACGTCAGGGAGTCCGTTCCATGCTCCAACGACCCTCTGCGAAAAGGCGTTCCGACGGACTTCCGTGTGGACAAACTTCCTCTGCAGTTTAAAGGATGACCCCGCAGATGTTCCGTCCCAGCCAATTCGAAGAAGTCAGCAAATTCTAGGGCACAATCGCGGCCTCTGACAATCAAGTAGGTTTGGATGAGGTCACCGCGTAGTTGCCTGTAATTTAGAGGAAACAAATCAAGTTCAACCAGTCTGGCTTCGTAAGGCAGATGACTTAGATTCTTGACCATCTTCGTAGCCCTCGCCTGCACTCGTCAGCTGTAGATAATCCTTCTTAAACCACGGAAGCCAGGCCTGGATGGCATATTCCAAGTGAGATCGAACAAATACCCGAAGGTTTTCCGGAAGAGTTCCTTATCAATCTGCACAAATCCACGTCTGAGCGCAAATAAGACCTGTGTAGCGCGTTTAGCTGCCTTTAAACACTGTGAAGATGGTTTAAGTGAGGAGTTTATTAGAACACCGAGGTCCTTCTGTTCCTCAACAATTGAAAGAGCTGCCCATTGAGAATGTATTGGTAGGAATCATCCTCCTCACTGGTCCTTCTGGTACGCAGTCTTAGGACCTCACACTTCCCAACGTTAAAATTTAAGAGCCAACGAGCAGATCAACTGCTTAGACGGTTGAGATCCTCTTGAAGTGCGTGCCTATCGAAATCAGTTCTGATGACCCTCCACAATTTAACATCATCTGCAAACATGATGGCGCTGCAATCCAGGTCGTCGACACAGTCGTTGATGTACACTAAGAAGAGTAACGGCCCTAATACCGAGCCTCGAGGGACACCACTTAGAACCGGAGTAGGTGTTGACTTCGAGGTATCGACGCACACAGTTTGCAATCTATCTGTAAGAAAGTCTGCGATCCATGTCAGCAGCATTCCTCTTATACCGATTTCAGATAATTTGTAGATGAGACGTTTGTGTGGGACACTGTCAAACGCCTTGAAATCAGTGTATATGACGTCAACCCTACCATTTTCATCCAGTGCACGAGTCCACTGCTCTGTGGAGAATAATAAACTAGAAAGACAGGAGCGATTCTGTCTGAAGCCATGCTGGAGATCTGAGAGTAATTGGTTTTCCTCAAGGAACTTCATGGTTGCCTTCTTGATTATTGATTCCATTATTTTAAAGCAAATGGAGGTTAGGCTGACAGGCCGATAATTGTTGACATTAGATCGAGCACCACTCTTGTATATGGGGTATATATTTGCTGCCTTCCATTCGGATGGCAGTTTCCCTGATTCAAATGACGAATTCAATATATGCGCTAGTGGTTTGGACAGTTCGCTGGCCAGTTATTTCAAGAACTTGGCCGGTATATCGTCCGGACCAGATGACTTCCCTTCTTTCAGATTTCGCAGTTCTAGTTCCACGAGAGGTTCCTGGAAGATTATATATTCAAGCACTGGACCGGCGTCTATAACAGCACTGTTGACGTGGTCAAGCTGATGTTCCGGTTCTCTAGTGAAAACCGAGGCAAAAAAAACAACCTAAGTACTCGGCTTTGTCGCAATTTTCAACGACTTCAACACCATTCCCATCCATGAGTACTGCTTGTTTTTTAGTCGGCTTGTTTTTTAGTCGGGTCCTTGTTTTTTAGTCCTTGTTTTTTAGTCGGCTATCGATATGAACGAATCTAGCTGTTCAAAAATTGAAAATGTCCATAGACAGTTCACAAAAAACTCCTATATCCGACTCTTTTAACTACTTCCTACTCAACAAGATGCCAGCTAATGAAGCTAAAATTTCTTTGGGTCAGGAGACTTGAAGCAGGCTTTTGTCTACTTTTCCGACTAAATAATAGCTAAACTCTCCCCAAACTTCCTGTCATTACCCCCGTTGGTCTTCCTTACAACCTTAGAAATTCTACATTAATTATACCTCCCTATGCACCCTCCACGTGTAAACGCTCTCTTTTCTTTGCTTCTAGGTATAGTTTTCTTTGGAATAACTTGCCAATTGAAATTAGGTCGTTAACTAGTCTATCTGCATTCAAGCGAAGACTGCACATTTATCTTAAAACTGATTCTATTAAACTTTTATTTTCCTCATCTTTTCCTAGTAGCTTTCCCCATGAATCGGAGAAAGGACCATCGGGAATTGAAGTGACCCTCTTGAAACTATATTTTCATTACCTCGAGTCGCCCATGAACTATGATGTCACCTTATATCACCAGTCATTCAAACGATGACGTCATTCGGACGTTCACATTCGGTGGTCCACAGTCTAAAAATGCTACCGTTTCTTTTGGATACTAACCATCATCAGAATTCAATTATGGATCCTAAGATGCTGAGGACTTAAGTTCATTGACGCATTTTTCGTGAGATTTTGTTTCATACGCCTAAGTGATCATGAACCAATCACCTCGACGTTTAAATATCTCATTATGAACTGCTACTTCAGTATTACCCTACCCTACTCTACCACCTGACCATTTTTTGCTAAGCAGTTTTTTTCTCCTACCTTCTATTTAAAAACATGAAGGCCTATTGAACTCTGCCTCCATTTTTATGGTAGGAGTTTTTTTCACTGCCTATTTATTTCTAGTTCACCACTAATTTTTAAACATTGCTAACTGTTGACATAACAGGACAAGTTATGTATTTGTACATTTTATCTGCACAAATTGTCATAACTTTATTTCGTTACTAATGTTTGCTTAGACAGTGCCTTCCGGTGCTTACCAAATATAAATTCTAAATTCTAAATTCCAACACCGATTTCGCTGTTTCTTAAAAGCGGAAAAATGTTCGGGTTGTTGATATCTGGCATATGTTCTCCACAGTCTTCTTTTCTTCTTGAGATTCCTTTTTATTTCCGATACCACCCACTCGGGTCGGGAGACGCACGATCGCCTTTTAAGTGGGTTGAATTTCTTGACCAACTGCTGAATCAATTTACTAATGAAGAACCAGGCAGCATTTGGGTCAGGTGCATGTGCAGGGCTCCAGTCTATCCCATTCAGTAATTCTTTCATTTTGGGATAATCCCCTTTCCATACATTTATCTCCCTAACTGCACGACGTTTGGGTACAGAAAAATGACTGTACTCCCAAGCAAGAACACAATGATCACTTCGTCCAAGTGGTACGTAAAAACTTACTGCAAGGATGCAATTGTCGTCTCTACTAATGATTTAATCCAAACAGCTTGACTGCTGCCCATTTCGGAACCGCGTCTACATTGTGACATGTTGGGTAAGAAACTCGTCATTCACCAACTGAAGTAATTTCTGTTCGAATGAATTTTCCGATCGCGAGCAGTACATTGACACCCAATCGATATCGGGAGCGTTGAAATCTCTAAGAATTAATAAGTGTTTGCTACGGCAGATTTGCTTTACCTCTGTGATGAGTGCTTCGTCCGTGTCCATTCGCTGTCCTGGTGGTCGATATACCACGGCAATATGGAGGTCTGGTTGGTTTGGGACTTTCAGTTTAAAACAAAGTATTTCGCAAGATGAGATCCTGTTTGGCGAGGGTCCATCCGGAATGAATTCAATGCCTTCTCGTATTAACATTGCGATTCCACCACCCCTACGTCCATTTCTATCCATGAGTATAAGCTGAAAACCGTCTATTCAGACTTCTGTGTCTGCGATTTGTTCATTTAACCATGTTTCAGTTAGAGCTATGAAGTCAGGTTGTAAATGGTCCATGACCAGTTTAATTTCATCCATTTGTTCAATAGACTCTGCACATTTGTGAACATCATTTTGATCTTGTTTCCTACCCTCGATTTCTGAAGATTTTTAGTTCTTTCTTCCACATGGCGATTTTTGCTGAATATTTCACAAGATATATCCAGTCTTTTTTCTGGGTTCAAATCTATCGGCATTTGGTAGGGCTTTTGACCGGCGTGGTTGCCGTCAATTTCACCGTTCCCATAAAAACGAGTGCACCGTTTTGACGATTTTGTTGTCTACAATTTTCAAGTTTTGTTCTCCCTCGTATTGACGTCTTTTCAATTCTGCTACCAGTGTCCTCATTTTCATACGATCGGTGGGAGAGTAATCCAGCTGGAAAAAAACCCAACGATTATTCTTTCGTAGTCGGGACTTACGAGAGAGCAATAGATCTACCTGCTGTTTGCTCCCCAAGACGACTTTTAACGATCTTGGTCGAAAAATCGTAATGAGATGTAACCTCCTCGAGCAGATCGTAAACTTCCTAGTGGGTCAGCGCCAGGCTGTGTGCATCGGCCAAGAGAGGTCCACTTCGGCTGCGGTCGAGAGTGGGGTTCCTCAGGGTTCAGTACTAGGGCAAATACTGTTCCTAATATATGTGGCCGATTGTGTCAGGGATCTGAACTGTGAAGCAGCAATGTATGCCGACGACATGAAAATCTGGATTGTAATCCAGAGACCTGTCGACGAAGATAAACTACAGATCAACCTACCTCAGTTTGAGGAGTGGTCCAACCATTGGCTTTTGCGGTTCAACGTCGATAATTGTACAAAACCTTGCTCAGGCAACCCATCCGGATCTGTCGACAGTAGAAGCTTATTTCTCAATGGTGAAGCCTTCAGGTTTAAGGTGGGTTGCTCTAGTGGAAGTTTAACGCGAAGAGGATGTTTGCGTCTAAGTACTGACTGGGGTTTCATATTGGTTTTAAAATATAAGTACTTTTTAAATCAATAATACGAAGGAAAATTGTTACTAGTAACGTTTTGCGGAATAAAAGATTTAATATTTTAAGCAAGTCACTGCAAGCAAATATCTGCTAGGTAACGAGTTTAAACTGAAAATAGAATTAGCGAAGAGGCTATGCAGGATGAAAAATTACATCAACTGGTATACCAGTTACTACAAATTATTCTTCGCTGGAAATAAGGTAAACTTACAAATTTTCAACTTTATTTCTAGTATTAGCCTTCAGATTCCGTCGTTTTGACGTAAATCTGCGAGAACTTTAATGAGGCTATGTAGGGTGAAAAAGTTTAAAAACTCTATATTTCTCCCTTTTGCAATTGCAATAACTGCAGGTATGTGCAGCTGATGATGAGGTAGAAATACAATTAATTGTAAATAATTAAGCTAATATTTTCTACAGGAAACGTAGAAATCAGTTGAAAATTCGAGAATTCCCTTATCTTCAAATTTGAACCAATCGCCTTCGACCTTGACCGCAGGAATGTAATCCAGAGCCCTGCTGACGAAGATAAACTGCAGATCAACCTAACTCGGTTGGAGGAGTGGTCAAATCATTGGCTTTTGCGGTTCAACGTCGATAAGTGTACAATACTTCGCTTAGGCAACCCATCTGGATCTGCTGAAAGTAGAAGTTACTTTCTCAATGGCGAAGCCTTAAAAGACGTGGAAACCCAAATTGACCTTGCTGTGCTGACGACCACCACCTTTTAACCGTCCGCTCAGTGTTTGAAAGTGCAAAGAGCGCAATAGCTGGGTTGCATGACAGCAGACAAGTCTTTTTGGGTTAAGATGAAGATCTCGTCACTAAAATTTTTGGAACATTCGTTAGGCCGAATTCGGAATATGCTGTACAAGCCTGGAGACCCTGGGCAGTTCAAGATCAGAAATGCCTCGAAAGAGTTATAGGCAAATGCGTGGTGATCTGCGGCAGACATTCTGCATTGTGAAGGGATTGGATAGTTGCGGGGAATTCTCGGTGTTCATTTAATTTGCTGCCACGAACCATCTCCAAGGTCACCCATTGAAACTGCGCGTCCAGCAGGCGATACTGGAAGTCCGTTGTACATTTTGAAGGGTAACAGGCATTGCCCATGATGTGCGCAATTTCTCCTTCGGTCAGAGCGGTCAAACCATGGAATGCCCTCCCTGTAGCCGTTGTGCGTCACCATCTCTGGAAAGCCTTAAAAGAAACCTTAACAGTTTTATGTTCCGATATGAGCCGGAGCCATGAGTAATCTAACTTAACCCTCGAGACCCGCACCACTTGTCATATTTATGCTTGCCTTTGAACTTTTGCAACCCACATTGTTTCTCCGTATACCTCACTTAATTTAACGTTGCAAATATGCCACTCAATGGCCCATGCTTATTTCCCTCGAAAAATTGAACTGAATTGAATTGAAAAATTTCATACATATACATCCGTCTTATTAGTAAAAAACCATTCAGTCACTTTATTTAGGGAATGAGGCTTTCGCCCTTGAGCTAAATTTCTGCCATTTCTTCTAATGACCGTTGTGTTTGCATGATTGACATGGTACTTAGCGACCCTGTTCAGTACTAGCACCAACTAATAACGACTACAGATGCGTTCCTTGACCATGTACGTGCCAACCTCGACGTCTTCGGCGGTAACAGGAGAACATGATATCAGTGAAGTGTGTTCTGTAAGTCTATTGTTCACAAATGATCCAACTAAGAATTTTAGTGTAGCGTCAAAAACTAGTGTGTGGTTGGAAAATTCAAAATTAGACACAAAATAAAAAATATTCTCGACATTTGGGCATTTTTAGTTTCATTTTGGCAATATACGAGCAAAATGGATGGCCCGTTTTCTGTCACAAAATGTATGGGATCTTTCTGCCAGTTTAAGGCGAGCTTACTCTTTGTACCTATCCAGCTGCACCATCTGGAGTGTTTACACTCTCGTATGACTGAAACTGAGACGGTTTATGGAAATAATAAGGTTTTAAAAGTTCTAAAATCTTATTTGTTAGCGGGATTTCGGCGTGGAGTTACTGAGGCGACTCACCGAGAAGGCTAACCGTAATTTGCCAAATGTAAGAGATATAGATCTCTCAAAACTGCGAACTTACTTCAAATAAACTCTCTATGACCTTCGGAATGTTCGTTTGAAGACACTGTCGGAGTCTTCGCTTCTTGAGGTAATGAATTAACCGCATCTTCTTGTATGTGCTCTCAGGGCATGTTTCGCACAGATAAAATCAATAGGCGAGCCGGGTATATATATCCCCCGTAACATTCATACTGACGACTCCTAGCTGCGTCTTATAATGCGTTTATTGAATTCCAAACTATTAGTCAATAAAAATTGATTGTGGCTCCAAATTTGTGCCCTTTATTTGTTAATGTCGCACTTTATTTTGGATCTGTTTTGAATTCTACTTGTCTCGAACTGTGTACCAACTATTTCAGGTGAAGCATGAATATCAAAGTTCTGAAAATGAGGCTCTAATGCAGGCGTTAGATAACTTGATTTTTAGTGTTTTTTTGGTGAAAAGTGGTCTTGCAAGCCGAAATATGACTCGCAATTAATTGCGATTGTTGACTCTACTGCAACTTCATCAAAAAGCAATGTCATAGTACTACGCATCAGTTCTATACATGCATGCATGGCATTCCAGCCCCAGACAAAAGAAACAACAGCGCGTATCCAATAATCTTCCATGTGGACTTTCAGCACGCTCTCCAGAGAAAACCACTTTTTTAAAAAAGCACGAGTTTAAAACTTAGTTGACACCAAAAGTGGAAGATTGATGCACACTAAGTGACCGTATTCTTCTCTTTTCACGAAGACGCTTAAGATTTGGCAAAGAAAAGGTACGCAACTAACCTTTTAGGTTATTTAAAGTCCCGGAGACTTAACTGTTTTTTCCCACCGTTCGTTTCGAGTCCTTTCAAACGTAAGTGAAAATCAGATTCCTAGATTTTTTGTTTCATTTATTTTTGGTTATAAATAATCAACACTTAGAAGATTCAAATGCGATCAGCCCGCTTAACAGTTTTGAAATAAGGACGCTCAGAGAGTTCCGATTTTCTTTTTGTGCAGGAAAAATGCAGGAAGGTAAATGCATCCGTTCTGGAAGAAATGTCTCGGCTCAACGCTAGGTTGGAAGAGGCGACTGCCTCCTTCAAACAACTTGACACCAAAATAAACGAAATCACCGGCAAGATTATCCACCTAGGTGAACAGCTAGAGTGCAAAAATGCTCCTCGTGAAAATCTCCAAAACGCCCGAAAGCTCATTTTGGAATTCTCCAAGCTCCTTGGGGCAGGAGGTGGCACGTCTGCAAATGTGTTCATTAACTCTCAGGCTGAGGATATTTCGGTATGCCGCCAACAGCCTTTCTTTTCAAACTTTCTGCAGTTACTCGAAAAAGCCTCAAGCATCCGAACTCTGAGCGCACTCTGCCTGGAGCTACCAGATTATGAACGTTTTCTTGGTGCCAAGCAGAGGATAACAGGTGCGTTTATTTTGACCAGCCTCTCCCTTTATGAAGTATTGCTCCTGTGTGATGCAGTGGCCAGTCAAAACCTAGAGAATATACTAGTTAAACGTTTCCGCTATAATTTCTCTATTGAAAACTGGCAGATGATGCGTTGCATTGCTGAAGTTCTCGCCTGTACCAAAAGCCATGCCATCTGTGCCGATGTCTTTATTGATGAGATGCTCAAGGCAAGGCCATTTCAGTCTAGCTTTTTTGTTTCAATTTTTTGGCTTCTGCCTCTATAATGTTTAAGAGGTTTCACTTTACAATCGCATATTCCGCATGAGCTTGGCCTGGTTCCATTCTTTCCTAAGCAATTTTGTTAAATGCAATTAAATAGGTCGAGTCTTCATGGCCGTGTGCTCGGCTCCCATTTGCTGGTAATGCTAACCATATAATGGACTCATAAAAATCCCGAATACCCTCGCTTTAGTTCAGTCCACATGGCGCTTAGATAACAGTAGCATTAAATAAAATCCCACAGCTTTAAAAGTCAGACGTTAAGATCTTAACTTCCTCATCTTTTTGAATGTCGGCCGTAAGCTTATTTGCCTAGTTACAAAAAAATTCATCCCTTATTCATCAGACCATTCCTTCAGAGAAGTGCACTTGGGAACCCCTTTTATAACGAGATTTCGTTTTCGGTCGACATGTTTGTTTGGTGACTTTGAGTTCCGATTTTTTGATAGAGCATCAGTATCAGGAAGAATTCTACTCTGATCGACGATGTTATTTGCGTCAGTATGAGCAACTATTGCTAAATTTAATGGCAAACCCCTTTTGGAAACTTTGCCAATTCGTCCTGCACTTGCTCCTGTATTATAAACAGAGGGTTGCACTTGAGCATCTATCGGTAAGAATGAGCTTTTTCCGGAGTTCAAACCCATTTTTGTGAAAGCTTCTTGGCCCTTTCGACTTCGAATTCCTTGTCTTCGGTCCTTCGAATTCGACGAGCTTTTCAACTTCGCCCTTTTTTGTATCATCCAGCAACGATGCCACATATGTTTGTGTATCCAGCACATTTCTGCTTCTGTCTTAGCTGGATGACAGTAGTAAGGTGCATGAGCTGGTTTGATCTCCCTTTTGAAGGAAGGAAATGCCTACTGATTTACTGAGCTCTGTAGACGCAATGTCTTTAAGCTCCATTTTAGGTATTCTTGAGGAAGCTATATTTGCAAACGTAATTTCTTTGGTTGGAATTCTCGTTGCTACGTGTGTTTTATTTCCGGGTGAACAATGTACCTTCTCTTTTAGAACGGCCATTTCTTGTTTCAAGTTACTTATCTCTTTCTCCATCAATAAGAATTTCTGCAAGAGATTTAAAAACTTCATGCACTTTCGTCCTCGTAGGTGACATTTCATCAGTGTTCCCAGGCTTTTTGCCCGCTTGGCAGGAGGAGAAGTAGTAACAGAATAGCTGTCTATGTAATCTTATTTTGTTTGCATACAATTTTGTTTTCCAAATTGTCACAAGGACATAGCGCAGTGGTTATTTGAGTCGCCACATGAATCTGCAACCTGGGTTCAAGACCCGCCCGCACCGCGAACGTTTTTCCTCCGCACAGATGAATCCTGAGCGTCTGTGTTTTCCATACCTCTTAGGATTGTATTCGAATGCATTTAATTTATAAATCCTCTTAAATATCTGTGCTAGGATGCAATAGTATTCAGCAGTCAGACTTCTAATAAGCATTCAACGACTCAGCCTTTTTTGTGACTTCTCCTTCCCTGATTGAAAGCAGATTAGAGCAGCACACCACTGGCGTGAATTTTGGAAGCAAGTGAACGTTGAAACTTGTATTTCTCGTAGGGATAATGTCCTGGACGTTGAATAATCCTCAGTGAAAGAATATTTGGATAGCCGCAGAATCGTTAAATCCAAGTAAATATTTCCCAAATTAAGAGACTGGACAATCCACTCAAGAGTTATTCCAAATCAACGTGTCTTTTACACTAAGATAGAGACTAAAATTTCGGAAACTCAAAGGAGCTGAAATTCGAAAGCAATTTCAAATGACGCGCAACGTTGTTACCGTTGTGAACATTATGAAAAGAGTTAAAAATCGCAAAGTCTGGATTAAAATAAATATCACTAAGTTAATAATGTTTTAACCTGAAATGCGTAAACTGTAACGAAATTGAGATAATCACCATGTCTTCGGACGCGGAATGAGTTGTGAAAATATGACCACAGGTGGGACATACTGTTTCAACTGCACGAACGTACTTCCTTCCTGCTCATCTGAAATTTGTGCCGAAATTCGTCATAAAACGGCATCAAATTGGAATCTGTTTATTATCTTATTCAAGTTGACTACGCAGCCTCTGCACCAATAAAAACTGATAACCACTCATGGAACCAAATGTGTACAACCTCTTGAAGATCTGAAGTTATAATAATAATAATAGTTGTATTTAATACCGGTTTACAGGCATTGTCAGGTGAAATATTCAGTGGGTAGAGGCTGGCAGTGAAAAAACTCCTGAATATATATCATTATAAGTGTTTTTCCTATTTTCATGTTATTCAGGAGAAAAAACTGCCGCCTGTAAGGATGATAGCAATTCAGATCAGGGAAGGGCTAACACAATTGCAGTCTGTATGCAGTCTCTGTCTTTGCTAGGAACCGGGATTCTGCCTCAGGCAAGAAAGCATCCGTGTGCGGTCGCTCACTGTCTGCCGAAGAAGTCAACGGGTGCAGGCTGAGTCGTTCCTGCATATTTTGCATACCATTTACAGTTTTTTTAAAGCTTTTTTGAACAAGTTTGCGCATTTTTTGTTCATATTGCTGTAAATACTCACCATACTCCAAACCCAGTCGAAATCTTTCGTTATACGCCCAAAACAGAACATACGCACACACAGTGTTTTTAAAACTCATGGACTCAAAGAAATTGTTTGATAGCAGCATAACCAGTAATGGCACTTCCTTTAAAGGAAAGCCTGTTGAGCTTGTTTCTGCATCCACGACTGGCCCTCGATTAGTTTACACTTACAAGAAAGGACCAGCAAAGCGCGCAAAAAGCGTAATGGCAGCTAAATCCGTCGGATACGAGGACGAATATTGTGTGGGATGTTCTCATATGTTACTAAGAGTTCAAAAACAAGAAAATGAGCTTGCAGACTTAAGGAAGCTCTTGCAAGAAAACAATACTTGACGAAATACGGTTAGCCATATTAAAGGTAAAAATGCAGTGACCAAAGCATCAAAAGTACAAAAAACTACAAGTCGTTACAACTCAAAATGTTCGGACGCGAATACCCATAACGACCGAATAACAGGAAAACAGTCTTCGAATCCTACGGACGAAGACCAAAGCGAACCACAAATCACATCCTCCCAGCTTGTGTACTCTAACAAGACCGTAGTAGCAACCCATAGTTGCAACACGGCGCGTTGTTTGAAATTGGTTTCGAATTTCAAGTACCTCGAGCCTACAAGTTTTTAGTCTCTACCTCAGTGTAGAAGACATGGTGCTGGAAAATTATTAAAGAATTGTCTTTATATTCCTCAGAGTTTGTAAATTGCGACTTGGACCCTCGATCTTTGCTGCTTTCTGAAACTCACGCCGGCTGTGTGCTCCCTGCATGTGCTCTCAATCGCGGAAGGGACTCAAACCAAAGGCTGAGTCCTTATATTTTCATATTCTTATTGTTGAAAACTCAGCTGACTCTCGGTTAATTTTGTGGCAATTATAACATGCCAAACTCAAGTTCCATTAGTTTATTATCACAAAAAATTGGTCCACGACCAAGCTGCTTGGGACCGTCTATCGGCGCCTCTACCCACTCGGCCATATTGGCAGGGGATCGTGTTAAGCAAGTTTATGGACAAGCAGAAAACAATTTTAACTATCGTTATTCTGCTATTTGTTCACCTCCCGCTAAACGGGGTAAAAGTTCAGTAAGCTTAACTAATGTAGCTTACGAAGACGAAACATGTATGGGGTGTTTCAGCCTCCAGCAGAAATTCTCAAGGATGGAGCAGGAAATAAGCAATCTAAGACAGGAAATAGATAACTTTAAAAATCTATATCTTGCCCAACTGCTAAAAAAGCTCATGTTCGTAATAAACCAATTACAAAGTAAAATTCTTATTCATTTATAGCTTCTTCAAGCTTACATAAAAGTCACATTAAACATATCGCGACTGCTGGAACCGGTAAACCAGAGGAACTTTCGCTACTTCCGAAGGGGGCCCCATCTAGTCCTTGCGCCACTCCACCGGTACTTTCCGCACCTTTGTCAGTGCTCTTTCAAAAGTCCTTTGACTCCGGAACACTTCCTTTCGATTGGAAGCTGGCACATATAACTCCCTTGTACAAAAGCGGTAGCCGGGCGTCAGTGACAAACTACAGGCCCATAAGCTTTACATGCATCCTTGGCAAGATTATGGAAAGGATCATCAAGAGCGAATTGGTGAAATTCTTAGAGACTCATAATTTGTTATCAAGCTGTCAACACGGGGGTTCAGAAAAGGAAGATCATGCACAACGAATTTGCTGTATTCGATCCAGAGGTGGACCCAAGCACTTGAAGATAGACACGCGGTTCACATTGCCTTCATTGACTTTCATAAAAGGCCTTCGATACTGTGCCGCACGAGAGACTGCTGTACAAGCTAGAAAGAATTGGAATCAGAGGTAACCTCCTCAAGTGGATCGAAAACTTCCTCGTGGGTCGGCGAAAGGTTGTGTGCATCGGCCAAGAGAGGTCAAGGTCTGCTGCGGTCGAGAGTGGGGGTTCCTCAGGGTTCAGTACTAGGGCCAATACTGTTTTTTTAATATACGTGAACGATTGTGTCAGGGATCTCGACTGTGAAGCAGCAATGTTTGCCGACGACATTAAAATCTGGAATGTAATCCAGAGCCCTGCTGACGAAGATAAACTGCAGATCAACCTAACTCGGTTGGAGGAGTGGTCGAATCATTGGCTTTTGCGGTTCAACGTCAATAAGAGTACAATACTTCGCTTAGGCAACCCGTCTGGATCTGCCGAAAGTAGAAGTTACTTTCTCAACGGTGAAGCCTTAAAAGACGTGGAAACCCAAAAGGACCTTGGTGTGCTGATGACCACCACCTTAAAACCATCGTCTCACTGCTCGAAAGGGGCGAAGAGGGCAATTTCGGTGTTGCATGCCATCAGACGAGCCTTTTTGGATTTCGATGAAGATCTTTTCGCTAAGACTTTTGGAACATTCATTAGGCCGCATTTGAAATATGCTATGCACGCCTGGAAACCCTGGACAGTTCAAGATCAGAACTGCCTCGAAAGAGTCCAGAGGAAAGCCACCAAAATGGTTAGAAGTCAAAGCTCCTTGCCATATCCCACCCGCCTAATGAATCTTAATCTGTTCCCTTTGAGTTATAGGCAAATGCGTGGTGATCTCCTGCAGACATTCCGCATTGTGAAGGGATTGGATTGTTGCCTGGAATTCTCGGACTTCTTTGAATTTGCCGCCACGACCCATCTCCGAGGTCACCCATTGAAACTGCGTGTCCAGCAGGCGAGACTGGATGTGCGCAAGTTCTCCTTCTCTGTCAGAGTGGTTAAAACCATGGAATGCCCTCCCTGAAGACGTTGTGATGTCACCATCGCTGGAAAGCTTTAAAAGGAACCTTGACAGTTTTATGTTCCGCAACGAGCCTGAGCGATGAGGCATTTATCTTAACCCTCGAGAGACGTGCACCACTTGTCAAATTTTATGACAGCCTTTTGTACCTTGGCAACCCACACGGTTTCTCTGTATACCGCACTTAATTTTACGTTACAAATAGGGTACTCAAAGGCCCATGCCTATTTCCCTCAATAAATTGAATTGAATTGAATTGAATTTAGTTCGGGTAGCATCAGCACTAATCTGGCTTTACCGCCCATCGCTACCTCACTGGTAGACGTTGCACCAACATGCGATGTTGAAGAGGTTGGCGAATTTGTAAAGCCAAAGAAGAAAAGGTCTAAGAAGAACAAGTCGTGCAGAGACTTGGTTCCAGCCTGCCCAACATCCGGCTCATCTTGGCCTATCAGGCAAAGTGAGCTGGTTACCAATACTCACTCAGCTGAAAGATCTGAGTTACAAACGGGCCCTAGATTGAGTCGCAAACAGAATGTAGTCATTAAAGGTGTCCCGGAGTCAGCTTCAATTACTCCAAAGGAGCGAGTTAAACATGACTTGGAACTCCTTCAATTGTATGCAAAAACGCTGCTGACGGACGGCGAGTCCATTCATATTCTCAAGGTATATAGAATAGGGAAGGCTCTGTCTACACCCGATTCAAATCCTCGACCAAGACCTCTTAAAATCATCTTGGAAAACGAAGCGCAGGCACAGCTCCTGCTACAGAGAAAATCAACCCTGCGGGGTCCGCATTCTGAAGTGTTTTTTCAACCGGAATATGGGTTGAAAGAGCGAATGAAAATGCGACAGCTAATAATAGAACTGAAAACACGAAAGACCAATGGCGAGGCAAATCTCAAAATAAGGGATGGACAGATAGTTCAAGTGAAAAGAGCATTTCTCTCGCCGAAGGCAGTCACCCTGACAGCCTAACTGTCCCGTTTCAGAAACCAAAAACGTGCCCACTAAAACTAATTGTCATCAATGCCAGATCTCTGCTTAATAAGATGCCTTTGCTCCAGACTGTGGTTTTCATCCACTGCCCGGACATTGTAATAGTTACAGAGACATGGGCAACACCCTGTGTATTCGACTCCGAACTCTCTTTTCTAGGCTTCGCTTACATTCGGAATGACCGACATGAGGGCCGTGGCGGAGGAAGCTGTATCTATGTTAGGCAAGCACTTACATTTTTTCCATTGGGCTATCGACAATTTACCGCGGTAGAGGAGAGCTGTTGGCTCCGAGTAGTCCTAAAAGATAACTACTCTTTACTCGTTGGTAGTGTCTATCGCCCACCCAATGCCAGTGAGGATTACGATCTTTGTCTCTCGCTGGCATTTCACGCCGCAGCTGACTTAAATCTGAAGTACTGCTTGATTGCAGGTGACTTCAATCTTTCTGAAGTTCACTGGTTGCCAACTTCAGGTCCTGCAAAGTTCGAAGACCTACTTGAGGCCATAGATATAGGCATGTGGGACCAGGAAGTTGATTTTCCCACCCGAGGATCAAACACACTTGATCTTATTTTTTTAAAAGCTGCCAGCCATCGTCAGTGTCACCTTTAGATCCACTTGGGAATTCTGATCATACTATAGTTCTTTCTACACTAGAACTAGAGGCTCCTGAAACGTTTTCCAAAAAATAAAGCTTTTTCCGTGATTTCAGATCAGCAAATATGAGGGAATTGATAACACACCTAAATTCCCACGACTGGACTAACTTCTTTGTATGTTCTCGTTTTTTTCCCCGTAAGAAAATAATTAATGTCAAGGATGAATTCTACCTACCTTAATCATTCCGCCGTAGACTGCGTATACTCTACTATCGTTTTTATCTACAAAACGACACCTCCGTCCTGCCCTTGATCCAGAAAATGTTTGAAGAGGCTTAGAGGCTGTCTGACGAAAAACGACAAGCCGATGAGGTTAACTTTGCCAAAAACCTTTCGTTAAATGTTGCAAAGCTCTTTTCGCGCACAGTAAAAACGCAGAGAGGCCTTAGGAAACCCAATAGCTGACGCTAAGTTGACTGCTGATAGCTTCAATGTTTTCTTGTCTAGAACGTTTAGTGAACATACCGTCGCGCCCTTTCCTAACATCCGGGTTTGGACCGGTAACGTCCTCGAAACCAAAACTTTTACCCTCTGGGACGTGACCGTAGCCATTCGGCGTTTTCGTCAATCTTACAGTCCTAGACCAGATGGCGTCCCGGTCAGCGTTCTAAAGGCGGATGCAAACGATATTTTTCCGTCCCTTCTGTATAAGATATTTAATCTTGCTCTTGAAATTGAAACTTTCCCTATTTTATGGAAGGAATCGCACATACTGCCTTTTCCGAAACACGGCCGACCTACGTCATTTGACGACTTTAGACCAATAAATACACTACCAGCAGTCTCGAAGATCTTCGAGTCCTTGATCAAAGACAAGATGATGTGTCATCTAAGAGAAAATTACCAAGTTAATGCCGTTCAGCATGGTTTTCCCGCAAAAAGGTCTTGTGACACTTGCCAGCTCTCTTTCTTTGATCATGTGCTACAATCTAGAGACAGCGGTTTTGCAATTTACACCGTTAACTTCGATTTCACTAAGGCTTTTAATCGTGTTGACCATGATCTCCTTCTGCTGAAACTTACCTCCTTCGGCATAGGTAACAAGCTTCTGAACTTAATATTTTCCTATTTGAATGCTCGCGCACAACGGGTTAAAATTTCTGATGTTATCTCCAACCCCACGCATGTGAGGAGCGGAGTTATTCAGGGCAGCGTGCTCGGCCCGCTTCTATTTTGCCTCTTTGTCAACGATGTTCCTGATTGTTTTCAGTATGGTAGGCCCTTTCTGTACGCTGACGATTTTAAAGTTGCCTATCGATATAAACCGATTGATCGCAACATCGTGCTTGAGCTCTTAAAAATGGATCTTCAGGCCTTCGCTCAGTGGTGTCGCACATGGCACCTCTCACTTTCTTGGCAAAGTGCTCCGTTATGGTTATTGGCGACAACCATCAGCCCCACCTAAGCATAGATGGTCACGATCTTAACGTGCCCGGAGTTATAAAGGATCTGGGCGTATCATATTTGAGTAGTCTTAATCTGTCAGAGCACTGCACCCTGATTGTCTCGAAAGCACGCCAAACTACTGGGTTTATTCTCAGAAATTTCAAAACCGTCAAAATTAGAATCAGCCTCTATAAAATGTATGTCAGGCCTAGTCTGGAATACTGCTCATTCTATTTAGTCTTCTGCACGCTAGTGAACGAAAGAAGATAGAATCAGTCCAGCACTTCTTTACAAAAAGTGTTTTCTATTCAGATTACCGAAACCTGTCCAATCACCAACGCTGTGAGCTTACAAGCCTTGACCCGCTGTGGCTTCGCAGATTACAGAAGGGACTATTTTTACTGTTTAAACTACTAAACAGTTGTACATTTAACCCCCTTACATCTCTGAGGCACCTCCACCACTCTCGGCGCACCAGTCATCGAGATGTATTTTTATTTCTTCCTTTGGCACGCACAGTTAGATACCGACAGTTTTTTTCGGTAAACGCTATAGCAATCTGGAATAAGCTACCTAGAAGTATCAAAATTCAGCAAAGCTATCCCTTGTTTATGCGAATTGTCACTAGTTTTCTACATTCAGGACACCTTCCAAAACTTTTGGGTGCTGACTCTGTTGAAGCTCTCTTCGGTTCTGCTGAGGGCAATATTACTGGCTCTGCAGACCTCAATCGGCTTATTTCTCAGTCGACAGCGGACAGACGCTCGCCGACATACCTGCTGGCGCAGAAAACCGGATCCGTAACACTAAATGGAGAGGTTCTTCACCAGCACCTGTGTTAACGCGTCTCAGTCCAGAACTTTTATTAATCAATAATCTGCAGTTTTTTCTCCTGAAAACACCTGAAACATCAATCAGGAGTTTTTTCACTGTCAGCTTGACCCTCTACTGTATATATATATTTATTTTTCAAAAGCCGACGGGATAACGAGAGGAATTTGCTCCAGAGAGCAGTTCACAATCCCAAATTGCTCTATAGCTATGTACGAAAAAGCACACGTAACAGAAACCCGATTCCTATCATGAGAAACGATGACGGTTTCGAGATATCAGAAAATAAAAACAAAGCTGAATACTTTTCCCAGTTCTTTCTGTTGGTTTTCACCAGAGCAGTTGTTTTTATTCCATCTAGTAACGAGACTATGAGAGCACCACTTATTCAGGATATGCTCTTTCGAGAATAGCCGGTATTTGAAGAACTAAAAAGTCTGAAGGCATGTAAATCCCCTTGCCCCGACGAGATTTCAGCAAAGCTACTCCTCGAACGTGCTAGAGAACTGGCAAAACCGCTATCCTTTCTGTGCCAGAAATCATTCGATACGGGAATTATCCCTGCCGACTGAAAAAGAGCCCACATCCCACCGCTTCACAAAAGTGGTAGTCGTGCATTTGCTACAAACTACAGGCCTGTCAGCCTGACCTCAATCTGTTGCAAGGTTATTGAGAAGGTTGTCAAAAATGAATTGATGATTTATTTCGAAACCCGTTACCTCTAATCAACTGCACAATATGGTTTTTGTATAGGAAGATCGTGTGTTACGAACTTTCTTTATACGATGCAAAGCTGGACAAAAGCACTCGATGCAAAAGACCCTGTGCATGTGGCCTACATTGATTTCCAGAAGGCCTTCGGTAGTGTTCCACACCAGCGTCTCATTTACAAGCTGAGAATGTTTGGTATTAGAGGCAAACTTCCTTTTTCAAATGCACGTTTTCCGCCAATTTTTGCTAACGTCCCTCAAAATCTCATTTCTCTGCCACCCCCCTTTCTTTCAAACGCCACAATATAGCCTTCCCTTCCAAGGTTTTCATCCAAATATGCCGCTGTACAATAATCTCAGTTCTCTTAACAGTAACATTTCGACAAATTGTAGACCAGAGCAATTTTGTTTCCCACCTTTCGTTTCTTCTTTCCAGTTTTCTTCTCCGCCACCAAATTATCCTTTTTTATAAATACTGATGAGCGTAACCTGCCGCTCAGGAATACGCTCAGCTTAGTTTCACTCAATGCGAGGTCAGTTGTAAATAAGATGGCTGAGCTTAGAACAGTAGCCTTTGAGCTTGATCCAGATGTGCTGTGCATCACTGAATCCTGGGCTTACTCTCTTATTTCTGACTCGACGCTTGCTATAGATAATGTCAATTTGTACCGACAAGACCGCGCTGAAAAACGTGGCGGTGGTTGCCTCCTTTATATTTAGTCATCCTTTGTACATTTCCCTTTTCATCTGAACATTTCGTCTTTTTCTGGAAATGTATGCTTTGCTTCAGTCGTCCTCCCGCACAATAAAAAAGCGGTAATTGGCTGTGTCTATAATCCTCCGTGTTATTCTGGCAATGAAAGTGAGCTCTGTGAACTATTTGAAAAAATTGCAGACACTCAGTTTGATGTCAAAATAATCGTAGGCGATTTTAATCTGCCAGACATTGACTGGCAGGCCAATTCCTCTCCGCCTAAACATCAGAAATTGGTCGATACTATTAACTTTACAAACATGTCCCAACTGGTCAGATCAGTTACTAGAAATGACAACATTTTAGATTTAATTTTTACAAACGATGTCTTCCCTCTCTTCATGAATTTTCATCGTGATCTATTTTACAAGTGATCACGCAATAATTCACTGTTGTCTTCCAGTTCCCCTTCTTACGAAGCCTGAGGTTAAATGCAATAACCTCGACTTTGATAACATAAACCATGAAACAGTAAATAATTTCGTAAGCACTCTAGATTGGCATAGCATATTCTCAATCAACGATCTAAACTTTTTTCGTGAGCTATTGCAGAGCCTCACAGAAATAATCCAGGCTTTTATCCCGTTTAAGATTTTTAATTCACATTCAGCTTCTTCTACTGTTCCGCATTTTCTCCAGAACAGACTTAAAAAATTACAAAACCAACTTAAACATTCATCTAAAAGCTCTTTGTCAGTTCATTTAAGGATTGCACAAATATTTGAATTAACATCGAGAATAAGGCTCGCGCGAGATAAGCGTAGGGAGTCTCGGGCACTAAGTGATGCCAATTCATCCAAATCTGTTGCTCAACTCTTTCATGTTCGGTCATCGGCTAAGCGTCTGAATGTAACTCCGCCCTTACTCGACTGTAACCAGAAAATTTGTTACAGATGATTTGGGCAAAGCAGAATTGTTAAACTCGTTTTTTGCCAACCACTTTACCACTGAAACTAGCCCCACTCCCACAATTCCTCTGCTTTCAAATTGGCTTCTATCAACTATTAATTTCTCGCCTTCATGTATTCAAAAAGAAATAGCTCACCTAAAAAATTCACATTCAGTTGGAACTGATAACATTCCAAACTCACTTATTAAACATTTAAGGGATTTTCCACATTTGCTAAGCAAATTATTCTCAGTATTTCTCGAAAATGGTTTTTTCCCCGATTATTGGAAAACTTCTATTATAATACCAGTTTTTAAATCTGGTTCCCGCTCGGACATTCATAACTATCGCGGTGTTCATAAAACGCCCTCTCTTGCTAAACTCTTCGAAAAACTAATTGCAAAACAAATCACGGATTTTTGCATAAGCAATAAAATTATCAACTTTTCCCAACACGACTTTTTACCGGACCGTTCTTGTGAAACCTGCCACATGTCTTTTCTAAATCTACTAACATCTCCTCGTAATGATCATCTATCTGTAGTAGTTATCTATTTTGATCTTTGTAAGGCATTCGATAAGGTGCCTCATAAACGACTTCTAGCTAAACTAGAAGCAAAAGTATTTCGTAGTCCCCTTACTGACTTTATTAGATCACACCTAAATGATCGAAAACAAAAAGTTTTAGTAGGGTCCTCATACTCAAGTG
Organism: Schistocephalus solidus; assembly: GCA_017591395.1. NCBI lineage: Eukaryota > Metazoa > Platyhelminthes > Cestoda > Diphyllobothriidea > Diphyllobothriidae > Schistocephalus > Schistocephalus solidus. The sequence continues at coordinate 89,602 of WEDG01005299.1, forward strand.
CTACCCTGATTGTTAGTGGTGTCCTTCATGGTACCGTATTAGGTCCTTTGTTGTTCTTACTGTATATAAATGATATTTCATCGATAGTTAAACATTCTCAATCTTTTATTTATGCTGATGACCTCAAATGCGTGTATTCCTTCTCTAACTCTACGACCGAACGGTGCCTAGAACAAATTCATTCAGACTTACACGCTCTTTCGGCCTGGAGCTCCACATGGCTAATTGAGTTCTCACCTACTAAGTGTCGCTACATGAGTTTTGGGCCTGTAAGGCTGCCGCAACCTCTTATCTTTGAAGGTTGCCATATGATTGAATGTTCCTCCATCAAGGACTTGGGCTTAAGCTACACCAATAAATTAGATCTTTCGCCTCATGCCGATAGAATTACGGCCAAAGCTCCTCAGATTTGCGGCTTTATTTCTTATAATTTCTACCTTCCTGAAATTATATTAAGACTTTTTCGTATGTTTGTACTTCCCATTCTTGAATTTTGCTGTCCTTTCTTCGGTTTGATGAACGAATCTAGCCGTTCAAAAATTGAAAATGTCCAAAGACATTTCACAAAAAAACTCCTATTTCCGACTCTTTCAACTACTTCCTACTCAACAAGATGCCAGCTAACGAAGCTAAAATTTCTTTGGGTCAGGAGACTTGAAGCAGGCTTTTGTCTCCTTTTTCGACTAAATAATAGTTCAACTCTCCCCAAGATTTCTGTCATTACCGCCGTTAGTCTTCCTTATAACCTAAGAAATTCTGCACTAATTATACCTCCCCTGCATCCTCCACGTGTAAACGCTCTCTCTTCTTTGCTTCTAGGTATAGTTTTCTTTGGAATAACTTGCCAATTGAAATAAGGTCGTTTAACTAGTCTATCTGCATTCAAGCGAAGACTGCACATTTATCTTAACACTGATTCTATTAACCTTTTATTTTCCTCATCTTTTCCCAGTAGCTTTCCCCATGACTCGGAGAAAGGACCATCGGGAATTTGAGTAACCCTCTTGAAACTATATTTACGCTACCTCGGGAGACGCCCATGAACTATAATGTCTCCTTATATCACCCGTCCTCCAAACGATGACGTCATTCGGACGTACAAATTCGGTGGTCCACAGTCTTAAATGCTGCGGTTTCTTTGGATACTAACCATCATCAGAATTCAATTCTGGATCCTATGATGCTGAGGACTTAAGTTCATTGACGCATTTTTCGTGAGATTCTGTTTCATACGCCTAAGTGATCAAGAACGAATCACCTCGACGTTTCATTATCTCATTCTGAAATGCTACTGCAGTATTACCCTATTCTACCACCTGACTATTTTTTTCTAAGCAGTTTTTTTCTCCTACCTTCTATTCGAAAATGAAGGCCTATTGAACTCTGCCTCCATTTTTCATGGTAGGAGTTTTTTCACTGCCTATTTTTTTCTAGTTCACCATTAATTTTTAAAAACATTGCTAACTGTTGACATAGCAGGACAAGTTATGAATTTGTACATTTTATCTGTATACATTGTCATAACTTTATTTCGTTACTAATGTTTGCTTAGACAGTACCTTCCCGGTGCTAACCAAATATAAATGTTAAATTCTAAAAAAAACGTGGATCAAGAATTTTCTCGTTGGTCCTTCCCAAGTGGTCTGTGTAGGTGGTTCGCGATCAAAGCGCACATTCATCGAGAGTGGAGTCCCACAAGGTTCATTGCTCTGACCAATCCTTTTTCTCTTGTTCATTAATTTAGAATTAAGAATTTATATTTGGTTAGCACCGGGAAGGTACTGTCTAAGCAAACATTAGTAACGAAATAAAGTTATGACAATGTGTGCAGATAAAATGTACAAATTCATAAATTGTCCTGCTATGTCAACAGTTAGCAATGTTTTTAAAATTAATGGTGAACTAGAAAAAAATAGGCAGTGAAAAAAACTCCTACCATGAAAATGGAGGCAGAGTTCAATAGGCCTTCATTTTCGAATAGAAGGTAGGAGAAAAAACCGCTTAGGAAAAAATAGTCAGGTGGTAGAATAGGGTAATACTGCAGTAGCATTTCAGAATGAGATAATGAAACGTCGAGGGTGATTCGTTCTTGATCACTTAGGCGTATGAAACAGAATCTCACGAAAATGCGTCAATGAACTTAAGTCCTCAGCATCATAGGATCCAGAATTGAATTCTGATGATGGTTAGTATCCAAAAGAAACCGCAGCATTTAAGACTGTGGACCACCGAATTTGTACGTCCGAATGACGTCATCGTTTGGAGGACGGGTGATATAAGGAGACATTATAGTTCATGGGCGTCTCCAGGTAGCGTAAATATAGTTTCAAGAGGGTTACTCAAATTCCCGATGGTCCTTTCTCCGAGTCATGGGGAAAGCTACTGGGAAAAAGATGAGGAAAATAAAAGGTTAATAGAATCAGTGTTAAGATAAATGTGCAGTCTTCGCTTGAATGCAGATAGACTAGTTAACGACCTTATTTCAATTGGCAAGTTATTCCAAAGAAAAACTATACCTAGAAGCAAAGAAGAGAGCGTTTACACGTGGAGGATGCAGGGGAGGTATAATTAGTTAAAATTTCTTAGGTTATAAGGAAGACTAACGGGGGTAATGACAGAAAGCTTTGGGAGAGTTGAACTATTATTAAGACGAAAAAGGAGACAAAAGCCTGCTTCAAGTCTCCTGACCCAAAAGAAATTTTAGCTTCGTTAGCTGGCATCTTGTTGAGTAGGAAGTAGTTAAAGAGTCGGATATAGGAGTTTTTTTGGTGAAATTTCTTTGAACATTTTCAATTTTTGAACGGCTAGATTCGTTCATCAAACCGAAGAAAAGGACAGCAAAAATTCAAGAATGGGAAGTACAAACGTACGATAAAGTCTTAATTTAATTTCAGGAAGGTAGAAATTATAAAGAAATAAAGCCGCAAATCTGAGCAGCTTTGGCCGTAATTCTATCGGCATGAGGCGAAAGATCTAATTTATTGGTGTAGCTTAAGCCCAAGTCCTTGATGGAGGAACATTCAATCATATGGCAACCTTCAAAGATAAGAGGTTGCGGCAGCCTTACAGGCCCAAAACTCATGTAGCGACACTTAGTAGGTGAGAACTCCATTAGCCATGTGGAGCTCCAGGCCGAAAGAGCGTCTAAGTCTGAATGAATTTGTTCTAGGCACCGTTCGGTTGTAGAGTTAGAGAAGAATAAACGCATTTGAGATCATCAGCATAAATAAAAAGATTGAGAATGTTTAACTATCGATGAAATATCATTTATATACAGTAAGAACAACAAAAGGACCTAATACGGTACCTTGAAGGACACCACTGACAATCGGGGTAGGACTTGAGTATGAGGACCCTACTAAAACTTTTGTTTTCGATCATTTTAGGTATGATCTAATAAAGTCAGTAAGGGGACTACGGAATCCTATAGCTTCTAGTTTAGCTAGAAGTCGTTTATGAGGCACCTTATCGAATGCCTTACTAAGATCAAAATAGATAACTACTACAGATAGATGATCATTACGAAGAGAGGTTAGTAGATTTAGAAAAAGACATGTGGCAGGTTTCACAAGAACGGTCCGGTAAGAAGCCGTGTTGGGAAAAGTTGATAATTTTATTGCTTATGCAAAAATCCGTGATTTGTTTTGCAATTAGTTTTTCGAAGAGTTTAGCAAGAGAGGGCGTTTTATGAACACCGCGATAGTTATGAATGTCCGAGCGGGAACCAGATTTAAAAACTGGTATTATAATAGAAGTTTTTCAATAATCGGGGAAGAAACCATTTTCGAGAAATACTGAGTATAATTTGCTTAGTAAAGGTGGAAAATCCCTTAACTGTTTAATAAGTGAGTTTGGAATGTTATCAGTTCCAACTGAATGTGAATTTTTAGGTGAGCTATTTCTTTTTGAATACATGAAGGCGAGAAATTAATAGTTGTTAGAAGCGAATTTGAAAGCAGAGGAATTGTGGGAGTGGGGCTAGTTTCAGTGGTAAAGTGGTTGGCAAAAAAACGAGTTTAACAATTCTGCTTTGCCCAAATCATCTGTAACAAATTTTTCTGTTACAGTCGAGTAAGGGCGGAGTTACATTCAGACGCTTAGCCGATGACCGAACATGAAAGATTTGAGCAACAGATTTGGATGAATTGGCATCACTTAGTGCCCGAGACTCCCTACGCTTATCTCGCGCGAGCCTTATTCTCGATGCTAATTCAAATATTTGTGCAATCCTTAAATGAACTGACAAAGAGCTTTTTAGATGAATCTTTAAGTTGCTTTCGTAATTTTTTTAAGTCTGTTCTGGAGAAAATGCGGAACAGTAGAAGAAGCTGAATGTGAATTAAAAATCTTAAACGGGATAAAAAGCCTGGATTTTTTTCTGTGAGGCTCTGCAATAGCTCACGGAAAAAAAGTTTAGATCGTTGATTGAGAATATGCTATGCCAATCTAGAGTGCTTACGAAATTATTTACTGTTTCATGGTTTATGTTAGCAAAGTCGAGGTTATTGCATTTTAAACTCAGGCTTCGTAAGAAGGGGAATTGGAAAACAACAGTGAATTATTGCGTGATCACTTGTAAATAGATCATGATGGAAATTCATAAAGAGAGGGTGAACATCGTTTTGTAAAAATTAAATCTAAAAATGTTGTCATTTCTAGTAACTGATCTGACCAGTTGGGACATGTTTGTAAAGTTAATAGTATCGACCAATTTCTGATGTTTAGGCGGAGAGGAATTGGCCTGCCAGTCAATGTCTGGCAGATTAAAATCGCCTACGATTATTTTTGACATCAAACTGAGTGTCTGCAACTTTTTCAAATAGTTCACAGAGCTCGCTTTCATTGCCAGAATAACACGGAGGATTATAGACACAGCCAATTACCGCTTTTTTTATTGTGCGGGAGGATGACTGAAGCAAAGCATACATTTCAGAAAAAGACGAAATGTTCAGATGAAAGGGAAATGTACAAAGGATGACTTAATATAAAGGAGGCAACCACCGCCACGTTTTTTTCAGCGCGGTCTTGTCGGTACAAATTGAAATTATCTATAGCAAGCGTCGAGTCAGAAATAAGAGAGTGAGCCCAGGATTCAGTGATGCACAGCACATCTGGATCAAGCTCAAAGGCTACTGTTCTAAGCTCAGCCATCTTATTTACAACTGACCTCGCATTGAGTGAAACTAAGCTGAGCGTATTCCTGAGCGGCAGGTTACGCTCATCAGTATTTATAAAAAAAGGATAATTTGGTGGCGGAGAAGAAAACTGGAAAGAAGAAACGAAAGGTGGGAAACAAAATTGCTCTGGTCTACAATTTGTCGAAATGTTACTGTTAAGAGAACTGAGATTATTATACAGCGGCATATTTGGTTGAAAACCTTGGAAGGGAAGGCTATATTGTGGCAGTTTGAAAGATAGGGGGTGGCATAGAAATGAGATTTTTTTGAGGGACGTTAGCGAAAATTGGCGGAAAAACGTGCATTTGAAAAAGGAATAATTGATTTCGAAAAACTGGTAGCATAATTAGAAGCCTTAAATATTTGTGGATTTCGGACAATTTTTTTGGGTTGGGAAAAGATGCTAACGTTAGCGTTCGCAGCTGTTGTAGATGCTGAGGGGTTAGCAGGTTTCCCATCGGTAATGCCATTGCTGATCTTAAAAGCCTGGATTAGCCACAGATTTAGATTTACTAGGAGTTTTTCTTAGGGTTAGTAGATTTGGCAGGTATAGCCGGCATGGTTTTGCTTGGGATGAGAAAAGAAGTGGAGTTGACACAATTTCCCTCAAACCAGAAACAAGGTTAACGGGTGAAGATTCAGCTGGAATCGAAATTCCTGTCGATCCGGAGGGCCGTGGGCTTGCTTTAGCTTCAGGACAAACCTCTGAGATAACTTTTTGGTATTGAAGGTGTAGACCAAGGCTTCTTGTTTGCTAATGAGGGTGAAACCCGACGTTCCATTGGGGTTTTATCCCTACAGATAAACAACCTGTTTTTTTCAAATATTGAGCTGAGTGCTCATGCCTAGAGAAAATAAGGTCAACTTCAATCGCTGAAAAAAAAGTTTGACCAGAATAGGAGGGTTTTTACTACGGGAAGATAACCTTTTTAGCTTCAGCGACTTTAAAGTTAAAGCCGCACGAGTAAAAGGAAATGAAATGCAACGTCCAGGGGATTTTACTCTTGGGAACGTTTTTTTAAAAGAAAATTGAAACTCCTTTTATGTCGGTCAAGTGACTCAGTACTGACCATGTTTATAAAAGGCTCTAGTTTCACGCATTGTTGAGAAGTGAGTGAAGACAACTTTCCTCAAAATGGTACCAAGGATCGTGAAGAGAGAACCATATTTAGACATAAAGGGTATTAAAGTTTTCCAGGGCGTCAAGATCTAATTTCTTCATGCTTAAGGTGGGTTGTTCTGAGTGGAAGTTTCACGCGAAGAGGATGTTTGCGTCTAAGAACTGACTGGGGTTTCATATTGGTTTTAAAAATATAAGTACTTTTTCAAATCAATAATACGAAGGAAAAATTGTTACTAGTAACGTTTTTGCGGCATAAAAGATTTAATATTTTAAGCAAGTCACTGCAAGCAAATATCTGCTAGGTAACGAGTTTAAACTGAAAATAGAATTAGCGAAGAGGCTATGCAGGATGAAAAATTATATCAACTGGTATACCAGTTACTAAAAATTATTCTTCGCTGGAAATAAGGTAAACTTACAAATTTTCAACTTTATTTCTAGAATAAGCCTTTAGATTCCGTCGTTTTGACGATTGTGTACAGGAATTTAAATTAAATTAAATTAAACTAAATAGGTTTATTGATTTGGCACTGCTTGGGCGCCGTCAAATCCTTAGAACACAAGAAAAAAACCTAAAACAAACTCCTCTTTTCATTAAACACTTAAGCTGCGGTTTGTTTGTTTGCTTAAATAGCAGTGTTTGAAATGACGAGTTTGTTTTAAGTAAAAAACCTGTTTTCCAAGGTTTAGAAATAGCAAAATTGAAGTTAAAACAGCTAAACAGAATGAAGATGAATGTATCAGGTAAATAATGTTTAGAGTCAAGACTAGTGTGTTATTGACGTTCGAGGGTATTCATTTGACAGAGGTAGAAACGTCTGCGGTCGATTCGAAGGGATAGGTACTTCCAATCAGTTGTGAGCGCAGTGGATTCTGGTGTGGGGTCTGCCGAATAATTAGACTTAGTTGAATGATTGCTAAAAAGGTGAAAATAGATTAGGAGCAAGAAGAGTTCAATGGTAAGAAACTTTCAATGCAGTCATACAGTCTTCATATTTGTATTATATATCATAGTGTTGATCATGTTTGATCATGCTGTATGAAACAGCTAGTACCATTCGTTTCATAAAGCTATATCAAAAGCTAGACGTGTGGCTCATTGCGCATTCGAATAACATAGAGCATAAATGATGTTAAAAACAAAAAAACATACTACTAACAAACAGAGATAAAAAATAATAAGTTTTGCAAGTTAGTTTTAAAGCAGATTGTTTACTAATCATAAAATTATACATAAAAATAAAGACGCTATCCAAAAACATTTTAAAATGTAAAGTTATCATAACTTTTTAAAATAGTTTTAACAATAGAAAAAAAGCTGCTTTTAGATAATGGATATATAAATCATTAAATTGAGAGCCCTTGTGCATAGCCAGAGGATAGGTATTTATGAGTTTGTAGGTCACTAGCCGCCACTTATGTAACGGGCCCGTATTAGATGCGCAACTAATCCAAATGAACGACGCCCAAGAGAGAACAAGACAGTAGGCAAGGGGAAGAGTTTAGGGATTAGTTGAAGCTAGAAATTGGAACTCTATTTGGGGCTTGGTCCTGGGAGGATCCTTTGGTGGGGATCGGCTGTCCTGGGAGAATCCTTTGGTAGGGATTGGCTGTCCTGGGGAGATCTTCGGGAGGTCCGTGGAGAAGGAGAGGCGATGGCTGGAGAAGCGTCAGAGAGCGGTCTCCGGTCCAAAGTGATGAGCCTCAATTCTCCTCGGTATTTATGTCATGTTCTCCAGACGATTTGATAGGTTTACATAGAATAGACCAATGGGTAGGCGTAAATCATACGTTGTAGATCGAAAACAACCAATAGGGTTAAGAATTAAGATTTTATAGACTTCCGGGCTGGTGCTAGTAATCTGGGCTACTGGAGTAATCTGCTAGTAATTTGGGCTATTAGAGAAAATCGAAAAACTTTGATTCCATCTTTACATTGCCCCCTCCTGCGTTAAGTTTTCACTGTCCTCAGCGAGCTCAATGTCATTTCGAAAACGCACGGAGTCCCTTGAATTTTGAATGTTATAAGGCATTACGGTTTCTTCTCCACATTCGGTTGGGATTTCAACCCACCTCTCGACCCCCTCGTGATCTACGTAACGCACTGCATCGCCTGGGCATTCTGCTCTGCGGTTATCTTCCATTGGCCTCTCCCCCAGTTTAAGTCTATTAAAGTGAACCGTGAATTCAGAGGTGAAAGGTCGATTTCGACCTTGAATGACGCAGGTCGTATCAGAGAGCATTCTGGTGACGGTATATGGCCCTGACCAGTCCATTACTAACTAACTCGGTAATCCCTGGGGAGTCGCATGTTCCCTGAGCCAAACCACATCACCGATATCATATGGACACCCATGTGCCAGCCTGTCATAGTGTTCCTAATGGTGCCTCTGGGCTCCTTGTAAGTGTATCCGTGCTTCCTCCGTGGCTATATGCATTTTGTTGTGCAGTGAAGCGACGTAAGAACCAAGCGTTATTTGATTATTCTCAAGAGGTACTCGTAGATCCTCTGGTATTCGCATTTCACGGCCACAGGTGAGTGCGAAAGGCGTCTGTTGTGTCGAAGAGTGAACCGTGGACCGGTATGCAAGCATGCACGCTGGCAACGCATCATCCCACGTGAAGGGAACCTGACGATCTACAAAAGCCTTTACTAAACCAACTAGCGTCCTATTCGTCCGCTCCACTTGACCGTTTCCTTGCGGGTGGTAAGCCGTGGTGCGCGTCTTATTGACCTTTAAGTATTTGCACAGACTGTGAAGGACCGCGTTTTCAAACGAGGACCCTCGATCCGAATGGATCTGTTCCGGTGTGCCCCATCTACATACCCAATTGTTAAAGATGGCCTGGGCAACAGTGTCAGCCGACATGTTGGGAAGGGGTTCCGCTTCAGCCATTTTGGTAAAGAAATCAACCATCACTAGAATATATCGGTTGCCCCGAACTGATGGTGGTAGTGGTCCCACTAAGTCAACGCCTACATGTTCGTTGGGGTATCCCGTCAGAATAGGCTGAAGAGCAGCCCTATTCAGCTGTCGTGGCGGTTTGATCTGATTACACAAGGTGCAATACCGAATAAAGTTCCACACTGACCGCTTCAAGTTAGGCCAGTAGTATCGGCGCCTAAGGGCCCACTCGGTCTTATGGATGCCCACGTGCCCCAACTGTGTGTGGATTCTATTAAGAACCTCGTCTACCATGGATAAGGGTATAAGAATACGTCGCGGGTATTGTTCGCCATCCCGATAGAACAAAACGTCATTATCCATAAAGAGTTTGTCTTACACCGTGTGCAAGCAACGCGTCTCATAGCTATGGCCTCTCAGTTCAACTGCACTAAGTGGTCGAGAACCACTTAACTTCCTATGATATATCGGGCCAATATAAGGATCTCCTTGCTGCGCTTGCACCCAAAGATGGCTTTGATCGTCTTGTAGTGACACGGCACTAATGTTAATGTCTGTACATGACGGACATTCGCCATGGGGACGTTAGGGCTTTCGAGAGAGAGCATCAGCATTATTGTGCTGACGTCCTGGACGGTATATGCATTCGAACTCATACCCGGCTAGTCTCTCTTGCCACCTAGCGACCTGTCCTTCAGCGTTCTTAAAGTTCTGCAACCAGGTCAGAGAGCTATGATCCGTACGCAGGATGAAAGGCCGGTATTGGATGTATGGCCGGCATTCCTCCACGAAGTGGGTGAGTGCGAGCATCTCCCTTCTGGTCACACAGTAACGGCGTTCTGCCTTTGTCAGGGATCGGCTTAGATACTGAATGACGCCCTCTGTACCATCTGGTTGTTGCTGGGAGAGGATGGTGCCTATGGCAGTGTCACTTGCATCGGTATCTAGCATAAATTTCCTGGCGTCATTGCTTATGTCAGGAAACTAAAAAAGGAGTAGTGCACAACTTATCCTTCAACGTCTGGAAGCTACTAGTACAGCCAGCCGTCCACTTAAATTGTACTTCTTTCTGGGTCAGCTTGTGAAGCGGACCAGCTAGGTGAGCATAGTAATTAATAAATCTTCGATAGTAGGAAGCTTATCCTAGAAAACTGTGGACTTCAGTTACGTCCATAGGGGTGGGCCACTCACGGATTTGCCTAACTTTATCTTCGTCCGTTTCGATGCCAGAGGCCGAGACTACATGCCCTAAAAACTTGACACGAGGTCTAATAAAAACACATTTACAGGGCTTAAGGGTGAGACCAGCCTGTCTGAGACTGGTAAACACGGCACGGACATTGCAAATATGACTATCAAAATCCTTACCAAGAACAATGATGTCATCCATATAAACTAGGCATGACTTGGGAATGAGTTGAGCCAGGACTTGATTCATTAGCCGTTGAAACGTACTGGGAGCATTAGCTAGGCCAAAAGGCATTGTCTCAAACTCGTAAAGACCCGAGGGGACTGCGAAAGCAGTCTTCTCTCTGTCACTGCGTCGCACTTCTACTTGCCAGTAACCGGCTGCTAGATCTAAAGTAGATAATACCTGATTACCCGAAAGGGCATCTAGGGTGGCATCAATCCTGGGCAGAGGGAAAGAATCCTTAGTTGTTACTGCATTTAATTTGCGATAGTCAACACATAACCGCATAGTGCCATCCTTCTTCATAACTAACACGACCGGAGACGACCAAGGTGAATTGGACAGCCTGATAATTTTCCGGTCTAACACATAATCGATCATGGCTTTTAACTGTGTCTGGTAGAACACGGGTAATTGCCTAGGAGGAATCTTCGTGGGCCGAGTCACACCTGTATCAATCTCATGCTGGGCCACATTGGTACGTCCGAGTGAACGGCCGTCCCAATCGAAGATATCTTTAAACTCCTCTATTAAACTACATAATTTAGACGAGCTATTCTTGTCAAGAGTAGGGGGCACTAAATTATTGACATCTTCTAACTTGAATGCATTAATTACAGGTTGACTAACCGGTACCTCGGTCCTAAAAGGCACCTTAGTACCACCGACATGGAGAGTGTTAACGTAAAAGTCTAAGGAAAATTTAAACGCATAAATAAAGTCGGCACCTACTATACAGTCCCAGGCAATGTCAGGACAGACAACAAACTTATGACTAAAAATAAGGTCACTTATCTTCAAACTAAGCTCTATCATGCCTTTATGTCGCAATGTGGCTCCGTTTGCCGTCTTCAGGCTGACCTTAGGCTTTGTGCAATACTTCACTCTAGCCTGAAGTTGAATGAAAATATTCTGCCTAATGATGGAGCAGCCGGCTCCTGAATCAACTAAGCATGGCAACTTAGTATTTCCTATGGTTGCATCTATAGCAGGGTAGTGTGGAATGTAACCTACGTTTGCAACAAGCATATCAGATATGAATATGCACTTACCAAGGGCTTCTTCCTCACCTGAGGTGATCACATGAACACCTGGGGAAGGTGGAGGGCGGGTCTGATGACTACGTTGTTGCCTCCAGTTCCCGCGTCGAGGAGGCTGTGGAGAGCCTCGCCAAGGAGAGGTCGGCTGTGGAGGGCCGCGCCACGGAGTTTGGGGTTGTGGAGAGCTACGCCAAGGAGTGGGCTGAGGAGGGCCCCACTGCCATTGGGCCGTTTGCGTGCCGACGTCGCGGCTCTGTCGCTGTCCCATGGCGAAGACATCGACTGGAGCGTCCTGTATGGTGGCAGGAGCTTGATGAAATCCATAGGCTGATGGGGAGACTTGGACCAAGGGACAGGCCGTATAAATGGCCTCCTCTCGCCGAGCAATATCGAGGGCAACCTTGATGCTGCTGGGGGGGTCGCAGAGGAATCGGTGCCTGATCTCAGGGAGAGAGATCCCGTCGACAAAGTTCTCCAGAATTCTGGCCTCGAGCTCAGTGAAGGACTCGGTAGGGTAGGCTTGACGGGCCAGGACGCGAAGATGTCGTTTGAAATCCACGACAGACTCGCCCGCGTGTTGTCGGCGGCTTTTGAGGGCGGCGCGGGCAACCCAGGGCATCGACGACCGTCCGAATTCGCGCCGCAGACGCTCAAAGATGGTCGCGGAGGTGAGCGACGCTGTCAGGTTGGCAGCCCTGGCCACCGTGTTCACCTCGTTTTCTAGCCGTCCCAGGATGGCAGCTGGTCGGGCACCTTCGTCTACGGCCTCCAGGTAGACTTTCATACGGTCCTCCCATAAGTCATAATCGTCATAAACCGTGAGCTTATCCGGCTTAGGTTGACGGCCTCCAGAGCTTGAGACCCGCTCCATCGCCTGAACTAGTCTAGTTATCAAGTCTTCGGACATTGATTATCCCACCGCTGCCACCAAAATGTAACGGGCCCGTTTTAGATGCGCAACTAATCCAAATGAACGACGCCCAAGAGAGAACAAGACAGTAGGCAAGGGGAAGAGTTTAGGGATTAGTTGAAGCTAGAAATTGGAACTCTATTTGGGGCTTGGTCCTGGGAGGATCCTTTGGTGGGGATTGGCTGTCCTGGGAGAATCCTTTGGTAGGGATTGGCTGTCCTGGGGAGATCTTCGGGAGGTCAGTGGAGAAGGAGAGGAGATGGCTGGAGAAGCGTCAGAGAGCGGTCTCCGGTCCAAAGTGATGAGCCTCAATTCTCCTTGGTATTTATGTCATGTTCTCCAGACGATTAGATAGGTTTACATAGAATAGACCAATGGGTAGGCGTAAATCATACGTTGTAGATCGAAAACAACCAATAGGGTTAAGAATTAAGATTTTATAGACTTCCGGGCTGGTGCTAGTAATCTGGGCTACTGGAGTAATCTGCTAGTAATTTGGGCTATTAGAGAAAATCGAAAAACTTTGATTCCATCTTTACATTGCCCCCTCCTGCGTTAAGTTTTCACTGTCCTCAGCGAGCTCAATGTCATTTCGAAAACGCACGGAGTCCCTTGAATTTTGAATGTTATAAGGCATTACGGTTTCTTCTCCACATTCGGTTGGGATTTCAACCCACCTCTCGACCCCCTCGTGATCTACGTAACGCACTGCATCGCCTGGGCATTCTGCTCTGCGGTTATCTTCCATTGGCCTCTCCCCCAGTTTAAGTCTATTAAAGTGAACCGTGAATTCAGAGGTGAAAGGTCGATTTCGACCTTGAATGACGCAGGTCGTATCAGAGAGCATTCTGGTGACGGTATATGGCCCTGACCAGTCCATTACTAACTAACTCGGTAATCCCTGGGGAGTCGCATGTTCCCTGAGCCAAACCACATCACCGATATCATATGGACACCCATGTGCCAGCCTGTCATAGTGTTCCTAATGGTGCCTCTGGGCTCCTTGTAAGTGTATCCGTGCTTCCTCCGTGGCTATATGCATTTTGTTGTGCAGTGAAGCGACGTAAGAACCAAGCGTTATTTGATTATTCTCAAGAGGTACTCGTAGATCCTCTGGTATTCGCATTTCACGGCCACAGGTGAGTGCGAAAGGCGTCTGTTGTGTCGAAGAGTGAACCGTGGACCGGTATGCAAGCATGCACGCTGGCAACGCATCATCCCACGTGAAGGGAACCTGACGATCTACAAAAGCCTTTACTAAACCAACTAGCGTCCTATTCGTCCGCTCCACTTGACCGTTTCCTTGCGGGTGGTAAGCCGTGGTGCGCGTCTTATTGACCTTTAAGTATTTGCACAGACTGTGAAGGACCGCGTTTTCAAACGAGGACCCTCGATCCGAATGGATCTGTTCCGGTGTGCCCCATCTACATACCCAATTGTTAAAGATGGCCTGGGCAACAGTGTCAGCCGACATGTTGGGAAGGGGTTCCGCTTCAGCCATTTTGGTAAAGAAATCAACCATCACTAGAATATATCGGTTGCCCCGAACTGATGGTGGTAGTGGTCCCACTAAGTCAACGCCTACATGTTCGTTGGGGTATCCCGTCAGAATAGGCTGAAGAGCAGCCCTATTCAGCTGTCGTGGCGGTTTGATCTGATTACACAAGGTGCAATACCGAATAAAGTTCCACACTGACCGCTTCAAGTTAGGCCAGTAGTATCGGCGCCTAAGGGCCCACTCGGTCTTATGGATGCCCACGTGCCCCAACTGTGTGTGGATTCTATTAAGAACCTCGTCTACCATGGATAAGGGTATAAGAATACGTCGCGGGTATTGTTCGCCATCCCGATAGAACAAAACGTCATTATCCATAAAGAGTTTGTCTTACACCGTGTGCAAGCAACGCGTCTCATAGCTATGGCCTCTCAGTTCAACTGCACTAAGTGGTCGAGAACCACTTAACTTCCTATGATATATCGGGCCAATATAAGGATCTCCTTGCTGCGCTTGCACCCAAAGATGGCTTTGATCGTCTTGTAGTGACACGGCACTAATGTTAATGTCTGTACATGACGGACATTCGCCATGGGGACGTTAGGGCTTTCGAGAGAGAGCATCAGCATTATTGTGCTGACGTCCTGGACGGTATATGCATTCGAACTCATACCCGGCTAGTCTCTCTTGCCACCTAGCGACCTGTCCTTCAGCGTTCTTAAAGTTCTGCAACCAGGTCAGAGAGCTATGATCCGTACGCAGGATGAAAGGCCGGTATTGGATGTATGGCCGGCATTCCTCCACGAAGTGGGTGAGTGCGAGCATCTCCCTTCTGGTCACACAGTAACGGCGTTCTGCCTTTGTCAGGGATCGGCTTAGATACTGAATGACGCCCTCTGTACCATCTGGTTGTTGCTGGGAGAGGATGGTGCCTATGGCAGTGTCACTTGCATCGGTATCTAGCATAAATTTCCTGGCGTCATTGCTTATGTCAGGAAAAACTAAAAAAGGAGTAGTGCACAACTTATCCTTCAACGTCTGGAAGCTACTAGTACAGCCAGCCGTCCACTTAAATTGTACTTCTTTCTGGGTCAGCTTGTGAAGCGGACCAGCTAGGTGAGCATAGTAATTAATAAATCTTCGATAGTAGGAAGCTTATCCTAGAAAACTGTGGACTTCAGTTACGTCCATAGGGGTGGGCCACTCACGGATTTGCCTAACTTTATCTTCGTCCGTTTTCGATGCCAGAGGCCGAGACTACATGCCCTAAAAACTTGACACGAGGTCTAATAAAAACACATTTACAGGGCTTAAGGGTGAGACCAGCCTGTCTGAGACTGGTAAACACGGCACGGACATTGCAAATATGACTATCAAAATCCTTACCAAGAACAATGATGTCATCCATATAAACTAGGCATGACTTGGGAATGAGTTGAGCCAGGACTTGATTCATTAGCCGTTGAAACGTACTGGGAGCATTAGCTAGGCCAAAAGGCATTGTCTCAAACTCGTAAAGACCCGAGGGGACTGCGAAAGCAGTCTTCTCTCTGTCACTGCGTCGCACTTCTACTTGCCAGTAACCGGCTGCTAGATCTAAAGTAGATAATACCTGATTACCCGAAAGGGCATCTAGGGTGGCATCAATCCTGGGCAGAGGGAAAGAATCCTTAGTTGTTACTGCATTTAATTTGCGATAGTCAACACATAACCGCATAGTGCCATCCTTCTTCATAACTAACACGACCGGAGACGACCAAGGTGAATTGGACGGCCTGATAATTTTCCGGTCTAACATATCATCGATCATGGCTTTTAACTGTGTCTGGTAGAACACGGGTAATTGCCTAGGAGGAATCTTCGTGGGCCGAGTCACACCTGTATCAATCTCATGCTGGGCCACATTGGTACGTCCGAGTGAACGGCCGTCCCAATCGAAGATATCTTTAAACTCCTCTATTAAACTACATAATTTAGACGAGCTATTCTTGTCAAGAGTAGGGGGCACTAAATTATTGACATCTTCTAACTTGAATGCATTAATTACAGGTTGACTAACCGGTACCTCGGTCCTAAAAGGCACCTTAGTACCACCGACATGGAGAGTGTTAACGTAAAAGTCTAAGGAAAATTTAACGCATAAATAAAGTCGGCACCTACTATACAGTCCCAGGCAATGTCAGGACAGACAACAAACTTATGACTAAAAATAAGGTCACTTATCTTCAAACTAAGCTCTATCATGCCTTTATGTCGCAATGTGGCTCCGTTTGCCGTCTTCAGGCTGACCTTAGGCTTTGTGCAATACTTCACTCTAGCCTGAAGTTGAATGAAAATATTCTGCCTAATGATGGAGCAGCCGGCTCCTGAATCAACTAAGCATGGCAACTTAGTATTTCCTATGGTTGCATCTATAGCAGGGTAGTGTGGAATGTAACCTACGTTTGCAACAAGCATATCAGATATGAATATGCACTTACCAAGGGCTTCTTCCTCACCTGAGGTGATCACATGAACACCTGGGGAAGGTGGAGGGCGGGTCTGATGACTACGTTGTTGCCTCCAGTTCCCGCGTCGAGGAGGCTGTGGAGAGCCTCGCCAAGGAGAGGTCGGCTGTGGAGGGCCGCGCCACGGAGTTTGGGGTTGTGGAGAGCTACGCCAAGGAGTGGGCTGAGGAGGGCCCCACTGCCATTGGGCCGTTTGCGTGCCGACGTCGCGGCTCTGTCGCTGTCCCATGGCGAAGACATCGACTGGAGCGTCCTGTATGGTGGCAGGAGCTTGATGAAATCCATAGGCTGATGGGGAGACTTGGACCAAGGGACAGGCCGTATAAATGGCCTCCTCTCGCCGAGCAATATCGAGGGCAACCTTGATGCTGCTGGGGGGGTCGCAGAGGAATCGGTGCCTGATCTCAGGGAGAGAGATCCCGTCGACAAAGTTCTCCAGAATTCTGGCCTCGAGCTCAGTGAAGGACTCGGTAGGGTAGGCTTGACGGGCCAGGACGCGAAGATGTCGTTTGAAATCCACGACAGACTCGCCCGCGTGTTGTCGGCGGCTTTTGAGGGCGGCGCGGGCAACCCAGGGCATCGACGACCGTCCGAATTCGCGCCGCAGACGCTCAAAGATGGTCGCGGAGGTGAGCGACGCTGTCAGGTTGGCAGCCCTGGCCACCGTGTTCACCTCGTTTTCTAGCCGTCCCAGGATGGCAGCTGGTCGGGCACCTTCGTCTACGGCCTCCAGGTAGACTTTCATACGGTCCTCCCATAAGTCATAATCGTCATAAACCGTGAGCTTATCCGGCTTAGGTTGACGGCCTCCAGAGCTTGAGACCCGCTCCATCGCCTGAACTAGTCTAGTTATCAAGTCTTCGGACATTGATTATCCCACCGCTGCCACCAAAATGTAACGGGCCCGTTTTAGATGCGCAACTAATCCAAATGAACGACGCCCAAGAGAGAACAAGACAGTAGGCAAGGGGAAGAGTTTAGGGATTAGTTGAAGCTAGAAATTGGAACTCTATTTGGGGCTTGGTCCTGGGAGGATCCTTTGGTGGGGATTGGCTGTCCTGGGAGAATCCTTTGGTAGGGATTGGCTGTCCTGGGGAGATCTTCGGGAGGTCAGTGGAGAAGGAGAGGAGATGGCTGGAGAAGCGTCAGAGAGCGGTCTCCGGTCCAAAGTGATGAGCCTCAATTCTCCTTGGTATTTATGTCATGTTCTCCAGACGATTAGATAGGTTTACATAGAATAGACCAATGGGTAGGCGTAAATCATACGTTGTAGATCGAAAACAACCAATAGGGTTAAGAATTAAGATTTTATAGACTTCCGGGCTGGTGCTAGTAATTTGGGCTATTAGAGAAAATCGAAAAACTTTGATTCCATCTTTACACTTATATCTTGCCCATAACCAGAGGGTGTACCACATAACCAAATGATAAGATTCTTAATCTCTGTGTGCATTGCAGGTCGTCGTAGGTGGTGTATAAAAGGACAGGAAATAACTAATCGTAGGAGATTCTGGCCTGAGTATCCGGTTCTAGTGAAATGGCTATCACCGTTATCGGAAGCGCTCACAAAGTACGTTTAGATTTTTAGCTTGACTTCTAGGTGCAGATAAGGCAGCTCATCGGGAGAACTCAGGATTGAAGAAGCTATCGCCAACAGTAACTGCCGCGTCAGAGCCTTTCGGTCTGAAGAACTGAGTTGAAAAATGCCCTATCTTATTCAAAAATAGATGTGTAGTATTATTTAACATATATTGTTTGATTTTTATTTTAAATTCTCGTATGGTTCAACTATTTCTAATAGAATTTGGCAGGGCATTCCATATTGTCGCGTATCATATGGAATAGAAGTTGGATCGTTGGGCCTTTTTGAATTTCGGAATTTTTATAATATTTTCTGAATTTCTAGTGTCTCGGGAGCCGTTTTGATTTGTTAGTATATTCATTCTGAGAATATCTTGGTCGTGTGTGATTTTGAATAGAAAAGTGAGACCATTTTTGAGTCTTCTGATCCAGGCGGGTTGAAGACCATATCTATCGTACAGTTCCATGTATGAGCCTTGAAATGCATCACATTTGGATAAGGATATGGTAAAGCATCTTTCAATGGCTTCTAGTTTCTTTCGGCCATCTGATGGCATAATGCCAAAAAAATTGAGCAGTAATCCAAGAGAGGTAAAACGTACATTTTATATAGTCTTGTCTTTTAGGGCGGGTGAGGAGAAATTTTTACAAATGAATCCGCATAGTCTAGTGGCTTTTGGTGATATTTGTTTAACGTGGGGAGATAAATCAAGAGTATTTGTATAGCTAAGACCTAAGTCTTTATTGATGTTGTCTCGGTTATTTCCTGATTATTGAAAAATATGAGAGGAAGTTTTTGTGAACCAAAAATCAGGAGATGACATTCACTTGGAGCGAATGGCATTTGTCATAGAGTAGTCCATTCGCTTAGTTTTTTAAGATCATTTTCAATCGTTCTATGCATATTGGATACTGTATGCTGGTTATATGCATATGCAAGTTTTAAGTCGTCCGCATATAAAAATGTTTTAGATGACGTTGATATAGAGGATAAGTCGTGAGTATATATAAGAAATAGGAGGGGACCTAGGATAGTCCCCTGAAGTACTCCACTACTAATATGAGATGGTTCTGAGACTACGTTTCGAATTTGTACTACCTGATATCGGTTTTGAAGGTAAGATTTTAGAAAGTCAAGAAGGGGAGACCCAATCCCATGACTTTTTAGCTTCACTAGAAGCCTTTGATGGGCTACTTTATCGAACGCTTTTTTTTAGGTCAAAGTATATCGTAGCTACCGTGTTTTCGTCATCTCTGTTACTTGAAACGAATTCAAGGAAGGTGAGATGGCAGGACTGACATGACTTTTTAGGTAAGAAAGCGTGTTGAGAGGAAGGTATGAGGTTAGCGTTTGTTAGATAGTTTAGCATTTGGTTCGAAATTATTTTTTCTAGTATTTTTGCTATAACCGCTGTTCGGTGAACACCACGATAGCTTTGTGTATCAGATCGGTTCCCGTTTTTAAAGATTGGTGTAATGCTTGACTATTTCCAGATTTATGGATACATACCATTCGATTGGAGTAAGGAGAATAGACTAGACAGCAGTATTGGAGCATATAGCATATGCTTCAGTATGCAAGGTGGGATTTTATCCGTCCCATAAGAGGTGGAATTAGAAAGTTGTCTGATATCTTTTTTCACGGTTTCTTCGCTAAAACAGATCTCATTGAAGGTAAATGTTATCATTTCTGTTTGGTGGGGTATCGGCTCCTTCTCAACTGAATAGTTGGCTGAGAAGTACTTATTGAATAAATTTGCTATTTGATTATCGTCCGTTATTACTTGTCATGCATCATCAATCATGAGTTAGGGACCTGGTTTTCGATTAGGGTTCATTTGCTTCCGAACGATCTGGGCTGTTTTTTTCGGAGGACTCTATTGCCCAGCAATCCGCTGCTATGTTTTTATTTGCTTCAATTTTTTCAACTAGATCATGAATTTCCCTAATTCGTCTGAGTGTGGATAAATAACTAACTGAGGGATCATGAAGTTGTTTTTTTAATTTGTTTAGTCTCTTGGATTTTTTTAGTCTCTTGGAATTGGACTGTAACTTCGCTATGTTTGCGGACGATATAAAAATCTGGAAAGTTATCCACAGTGCTGCCGATGGAGACGATTTCCTAGAAAATCTTTTTCAATTGGACGAGTGGTCCCGCAAATGGCTTTTGTCCTTCAACTCAAAAAAATGCACCCTGCTACGTCTGGGAAATCGAAATCAGGTCACTGATATGCGACCCTACTATTTGAGCGGTTCGACACTCCGAGAAGCACACACATAGAAGGATCTTGGAGTTCGGATGAAAGACAACCTGAAACCTTCTAAGCAATGTTGCAAGGCAGCTAAATCCACCAATTTAATGCTGTTTGCTATCAAGCGGGCATTTAAAGTTTTCGATGAATAAATAAATAAATAAATTGTATATTTAAGGCCCAGAGGGCCCCATAATTACAAACTTAGTATCGTGGTTTAAATAAATACAAAGTGGATAATTGCTGCACTATGTGAGCATCCATATGAACAGCAGAAATGTGTAGTATGGTAAACCTATCCAATTAAGAATGATTTTCCATTTTCTAAAGTATTTGGTACGTTTGTAAGACCACATCTTCAATGTGCGATCAAAGCCTGGCGACCGTGGACCCAACAGAACTACAACATGCTCGAAAGGGTGCAGCGGCGAACCAAAAAATTAGTAAGAGGTCAAGGTGAACTGTCATATGAGATTCGTCTAAATACACTAAAGCTCTATCCTCTGAGTTATAGGCAGCTGTGCGGAGACTTGATACAAACCTTCCGTATCGTGCGTGGCATGGATTGCGCCCTCCTATGTGATGATTTTTTCCAACTTGCCACTACGAATAATCTCAGAGTTCATTCATTCAAACTAAGTGTCCCGCAAGTAAGATTGGATGTGAGGAAGTATTTTTTCACCAACCGTGTCGTGCAACCGTGGAATAACATATTGGAGGCGATTGTAATGTCCCAGTCTGTGAATACATTCAAACATTTTATTTTATTTTATTTATTTATTGCCAGTTTACAGGCAAGGTCAAAAATATATATAGTAGAGGGTCAAGCTGACAGTGAAAAAAACTCCTGATCGTTGTTTCAGGTGTTTTCAGGAAAAAAAACTGCAGCTTATTGATTAATTAAAGTTCTGGACAGGGACGCGTTAACACAGGTACCCAGTGAAGAACCTCTCCATTTAGTGTTACGGATCCGGTATGCTGCACCAGCAGGTATGTCGGCGAGCGGCTGTTCGCTGTCGACTGAGAAATAAGCCGATTGAGGTCTGCAGAGCCAGAAATATTGCCCTTAGCATGAAGACCGGCACAGAATTTGCTTGACATACAAATGTTGCAGCACCACGAAGACTATGTGACTACTTAATCTTGACAATATCAGTGTACCACGTAAATCTGCCTGCATTCACTTCACTGTAATTTCTTTACTTTGCTTCTTATTCTTGCTATTTTTATGTAACGTATAGGGATTTCAAAGGCGTTAGCCTATTTTCCTCAAATACACTGAACTGAACTGAACATTCCGGAAGCTGACTAAGTATGCTGGATTAATTCAATGGAGTAGTTTTACCTTCTCAGTTTCCTCCTGGCCTTTTTTTCTCCCCCCGTACCTGTCTCTGGCACTATGGAACCAGTCAATAGCTGATCTGCGAATAACATCCGCGGAACATTTATTGAAGCTGGTATTTTGGCAAATGGATTTGCACACGTCAGGGAAACGTTATGACCTCCCAGTAAAAACTGCAAAGAGCAGGCGGCCAATAAATGACCGCCTGTCAGTGGATCTGCTCCAACAGAAGTTGAGGCACAGGGGTGGTCCAATAAAACATGTCAAGAGATTTTGGACGAAGTCTCTTTTATTTCTTCTTCTAACCACAGACAGCCTTTCTATCTACAAATCACAAAAAATACTCAAAAGGAAAGGCTGTAAAACTATCCAACACTCCAAACTGACTCACATCTTCATGTTGGTGAACTAAACAATGAATATTATATACAATCTCCGCAGGACTTTACAATATGGCAAAATCGGAAATAAAGTTATTTAATAAAAGGCGGGCAAAATCAAAACAGGTCTTATGTAAAATAGGATGACAAACAATATATAGTGCAACAGAAAACTGCAAAAAATGCATAAAACGGTCTTTGTCAAGATATTTTCAAAACATTAGGGCCTGTATACAGCAAAAATTGACGAAATTCGGCAACCTTCTAAAACTCGAGAAAATCTAATGTTCTACACTTGCGGGAAAATTCCATCGACAAACACCGGTTTCATTTTTTTATAAGGTCATTAATTCAGTATAATTCAGTATATATAAGGGAGATAGGCAGAGCCTTTGAAAACCCTATTTACAGATAGACGCTAGCAAAACAAGCAAATGTTACATGGCGATAGTCGTTTTAGTATATCAATCATTGCTGTCGACTAAATATATGTTCATCAAGTAAAAAAATGCATCAAGTCTTCTTTTAAACATTTCAACGCTTTCAGCCTGAACAACTGAGGCTGGCAGTTTGTTCCATTCGTCAATCACCCGTTGGGAAAAAGAAGTTGGCCCGTACTTCAAGTTTGGCGTGATTTCTTTTCAGTTTGTATTGGTGACCTCGGAGACTTGTCATGTTTGCCAATTCAAAAAAGTTGGCCATCTGAAGAGCACAATCAACTCCTCTGACCAGTTTGAAGACTAAGATCATATCCCCTCTGTATTGCCTATAAGAGAGAGGAAAAATTTTAAGTCTTTCTAGGCGGCCCTCATAGGGTAGGCATTCCAATCCGCTGACTAGTTTTGTTGCCCTCCGTTGAACTTTCTCCAGCAGAGCGTAGTCATGTTTCGTCCAAGGGCGCCACGCCTGAACGCAATATTCCAACACCGGCCGGATAAATGTTCCATAAACGCGCCCAAAAAGCTCTTCGTCAAAATTAACGAAGGACCTCCTGATTGCGCCTAAGATACACATTGCTTTCTTTGCGATATTCGCACAGTGCGACGATGGTTTGAGAGTTGGTGTTATCCATATACCCAAGTCCTTTAGAATATTTACCTCCTGGAGTTGGTGACCACTGATGGAGTACTGGTATTCAAAACTAATCAGCCTTCTGGAACTAGACCGCAGTCGGATTATTTGGCATTTGTTAAGATTAAGGTTCAGCAGCCACTCATCACACCATGTTTGCAAGCGATCTAAGTTTTGTTGTAATTTTCGCGCATCCTCCGGTTTTTTTCAATCGAGTTCCATAACTTCAAATCGTCAGCGAACATTACCTTCTCGCATGTCAGACAATCCAGGCAGTCGTTTACGTATATCAGAAACAAAAATGGGACCCAGAACGCTGCCCTGCGGAACTCCACTGTGAACGGTTTCCCAGTGAGACTTGGTGTCTCCGATACAAACACGCTGGCGCCTGTCTGTGAGAAAGTCGGCCAACCATTTGAGTAGGTTGCCAGTCACACCCATTTGACGGAGCTTAAAGATCAGACGTTTGTGTGGAACCCTGTCAAAGGCTTTGCTAAAGTCAATGTAGACCGCATCGACTGACAAACCCATTTCTAATGATTTTGTCCAACTTTCCATGGATGTGAGCAAGTTTGTGAGGCAGGATCGACCACTTCGAAATCCATGTTGATATGAACTTAGCAAGTTATTCTCTTCAAGATGCCTCATCAGTTCCGTTTTTAATAATCTTCTCCATCATTTTTGCAACAGATACTTGTGAGGCTGACTGGTCGGAAACTGTTTGGTGATGTCCTCTCTCCTCCTTTATAGATGGGGGTTATGTTGGCTATCTTCCACTCGGTAGGCAGAGCCCCCGCCTCCATCGAACTTTCAAATATCTTGGAGAGCGGAAGGGCCAGCTGTTCTGTGAGTTCATTGAGAACTTTTGCGGATATACCATCTGGGCCAGGTGATTTAGTGGGCTGTAGCTGTTTCAGAGTTTTTTTCTTACTGTGTCCATTGGGAACGACACCGTGCTTATTTTTGTTTGTAGATGTGGCAGTACTGTAGTATTCATCCTCGTCAAAAAAATGGTTCCTCGGTATACACGGACATAAAGAAATTGGATAAGAGGCAGGTCTTATCAGAGTTATCAATTAACCTGTTTCCCCTGATTGTCTTTAAGACAAGGAATGCAGTCGCGATTTCGTTTTTTGCCTTATTAACGTAAGCATAAAACCTTTTTCGAATTTCTTGGTATGTCTTTGACTATTTCTGACTCAAAGTTTGATCTTTCTTTTTCTCAGAAGATTCCGACACCGATTTCGCTGTTTCTTAAAAGCGGAAAAATGTTCGGGTTGTTGATATCTGGCATATGTTCTCCACAGTCTTCTTTTCTTCTTGAGATTCCTTTTTATTTCCGATGTCACCCACTCGGGTCGGGAGACGCATGATCGCCTTTTAAGTGGGCAGAATTTCTCACCAACTGCCGAATCAATTTACTAATGAAGAACCAGGCAGCATTTGGGTCAGGTACATGTGCAGGGCTCCAGTCTATCCCATTCAGTAATTCTTTTCATTTTTGGGATAATCCCCTTTCCATACATTTCTCTGCCTAACTGTACGACGTTTTGGTACAGAAAATGACTGTACTCCCAAGCAAGAACACAATGATCACTTCGTCCAAGCGGCACGTAAGAACTTAATGCAAGGATGCAGTTGTCGTCTCTACTAATGATTAGATCCAAACAGCTTGACTGCTGCCCATTTCGGAACCGGGTCTTCATTGTGACATGTTGGGTAAGAAACTCCCTCATTTACCAACTGAAGTAATTTCTGTTCGAATGAATTTTTCCGATCGCGAACAGTACATTGACACCCAATCGATATCGGGAGCGTTGAAATCTCCAAGTATTAATAAATGTTTACTACGGCAGATTTGCTTTTACCTCTGCGATGAGTGCTTCGTCCGTGTCCATTCGCTGACCTGGGGGTCGATATACCACGGCAATATGGAGGTCTGGTTGGTTTGGGACTTTCAGTTTACAACAAAGTATTTCGCAAGACGAGATCCTACTCTTGGCGAGGGCCCATCCGGAATAAAGTCAATGCCTTCTCGTATAAACATTGCGATTCCACCACCCCTACGTCCGTTTCTATCCATGCGGATAAGCTGAAAACCGTCTATTCGGACTTCGGTGTCTGCGATTTGTTCATTTAACCATGTTTCAGTTAGAGCTATGAAGTCAGGTTGTAAAATGGTCCACGACCAGTTTAATTTCATCCATTTTTGTTCAATAGACTCTGCACATTTGTGTACATCATTTTAATCTTGTTTCCTTGCCTCGATTTCTGAAGATTTTTAGTTCTGTCTTCCCGCATGGAGATTTCTGCTGGATATTTCACAAGATATATCCAGTCTCCTGTCTGGGTTCAAATCTATAGGCATTTGGTAGGGCTTTTTGACCGGCGTGGTTGCCGTCAATTTCACCCCGGATGTTCCCATAAAAAAACGAGCGCACCGTTTTTGACTATTTTTGTTGTCTACTATTTTTCAAGTTTTGTTCCCCCTCGTATTGACGTCTTTTCAATTCTGCTACCAGTGTCCCTCATTTTCATCCGATCGGTGGGAGAGTAATCCGGCTGAAAAAAACTCCACGATGATTCTTTCTGTAGTTGGGACTTTCGAGAGAGCAATAGATCTACCTGCTGTTTACTCCCCAAAACGACTTTTAATGGTCTTGGTCGAACCTCATGCGTTTCATTTGTAACGAGAGGTCCCAATCGAAAGATCTTTTTGATGTCGACTGTCACACCAGTTTCTTTGCGTATCATTCAATAAATTTTTGGAATGTCAGCAGATCCTGTTTTTACCCTTTCTTTTGGCGTTTCCCCAGCAGCCTCGGGAGACTCCCCTGAACTACCAGACAACATGACCTGTCGGTGGAAAAAACTCGTTTCTGCATCCCTGCTTTCTTTTTAGTGATTGAAGGTTGAATCATACCCCTTTGATACAGTCTTTAATACTGTGCTCAAATTTGTCTTCATCGGTGAGCCTGTTGGTTCATTTGCAGACATCTCTATGGACCTTTCAAACTGCGTGAGTTCTCCTGACAATGCGTTTGCACGAATAGCACCCGGGAAAACCTGCATTTTTGGTTTATGGCATCCAGGTCTGTCGATAAGTCGTAGGCCACTTTTTCCGCCATTACTTTTGCTGGTTACCATGCCCCTGCTTCATTGTTGTTCGATGGACATGTAAAAAGCATGCTGCTGTCGCTCGTCCGTGGCAGTAAAGAAACCTTTACGATTACTGTTTTTTTGACTTTTTCAGAGACCGTCGATCGCTGATTTACTTTTTGTGCAGTCGGATTCTATGTGCATTAGATTTCCCGAACCTGGGGAAACGCAAGACATAATTTCCTCCTCGCTTATTTTTCTTTCTGGTCATCTGTATTTCAACTGACTCAGAGGTTTGTTCTAATGACTTCGTTCTTTTTCTCTTTTTGTTTGCGCTTAATGTTGTGCCTATTGACTTCTACCGTTTCCTTGTGATAATTATGTTCAAGCTTGCTGATGTTTTTTTCGGCTCATTCGCATCGTGTTTCGGCGAGTTAATTTTTATTATGTTTTATGAGGACTGATATTATTTCCGATAGGAGATCGAGGTCTCCTTCTAATCTCAAAAACTCTGGTTGTGAGTCCTCGGCATCCATCACAGTGTGCCAGCCCTTCACTGTTTAGCTTAGTTTTTGGTAATGTTCAGTAGTTTACTGCTTTCTTCATTATTGCTGCTTTGTGGTTCTTCTCGGTCTGCTGAGAGTGACTTGAGTATTTCTGGTAAGTTTTTGTCACATGAAATCGAAAACGGTTTACAAAGATAGGAGAGATCATTATTTTTGTAGTGTATACTATTTGTTTTTTCTGCTGGTTTCCCGGGCGTGGCCGAGCGGTCAAGAGCATCAGTAGCTAATCGAGAGGTTGGTGTTTCGAGTCCTGGCTGAAGCGGTGAATAATTTTTTCGCATGGTCGGGTCGTGAACATTTGCGTTTCCCATTCAGCAAGATCTATACGAGGATGCATTAAGTTTTTAACGAGCAGCTTAAATTATCAAGCGAATAGTTTACTGAGCACAAAAGAAGTGCTTTTTCCGAACCGAATTCACTATCGAATGTTACTACGAAGCAAAGAATGATGCAACCCTCGAAGTGATCCAATGACAACTTATTTCGTTTAGTCCTGACTTTTGGGAACAGATTATTGGCCAAAAAGTCAAAAGCTTGGAGACGAGCGAATTTCAAACGGAGGTCCAACGACGCCGCAATAGAAACAATATGAGCAATAAATGCGCTCTATTCGTTCAAAAAACCACTTTTAAAAACAATAAATGATAGGAAGAATATTCAGGAACGACTCAGCCGTTTGTAGAGGTCAAAGGTCCTGGATAACTTCAGATCTTCAAGGGGGTTTTGCACTTTTGGTCCACTGAGCAGTTGACAGTATTTATTGGTGAAGAGGCTGTTTTTATCAAGTCGACGAAGGTGATAAACAAATTCCAATTTGATGTCGTTTTGTGAGGTAATTCGGCACAAGAAAAAATTTCCAGAAAATTCCAAAGAGCAATTACGTTCGTGCAGTGGCAGTTTTAATGTCAGAATCCGAACAAGCGAAGTGTTAACGATTTTCAAACTTTCCAAGTCGGAGAACAAAAAGATACGTGGTGGAGAAAACCTCTTCACACACAATCTAAGTAACTTCTGCATTACACCCAAGAACACAAAGTGCATGTAGTCCATTGGGAAGCTACTAACCATGTCGAAAGGTAACTTCTCGAAGGGCGATATGCCGCTGTGGTGGAGTCCCTCCTTTCGTGATTGAAACGAACGGTCATCGCGAAGACGCCCGCTATACACAGGAAACGTCATGTGGTTAGCAATGGAAATTCCAACATCACACCACCTAGAGTGTTTTCCATTTCCTTCACCAAATGACGTACTTGTCACATCCATCTGCTTTGTAATTCGCTTGGTTATTCCATGACCCTATTGATTCTGCATTCCAACTCAAAATAATATTGCCTGAAAACTTACCATTTGAAACCTCGGGAAAGATTTCAGGCATTTGAGGCTCCAGTGAGGGGTATAACGCCGACGACGAAGATGACGAAGGACCATCTGCTACTTCGGTTGCAGCATAATACGCCTGCATTGCACGGAATACCCGCTTATACACGGTGCTTCTCTTGATTCTGTAATATTTTCGCTTCATGGCTACTTTTCACGGACAACAAAACACAATATATAAATGATATGAGGGCATATTTAACATTCAGTGAGCAACAAAAATTACCGTTAATATTTCGCATTTAACTCGAGCATACGTAAATTAACATGAAATTTAAAAGCAAAAGTTAGCAAATTGTATTATAAAACATCTCCAGCCCTCTGGCCTACCTACCTGAGTATCAGCAGCTTTGAGAACAATAATTCAGTCTTACAAGGCACACAGCAGGCTGGCACACGCTTAGTAGACAAATGGCGTCTTAATGTCTGACTTAGACAAAGCATCACAAATCAGTTTTATTTATTTATTTAGAATTTATATTTTGTAAGCAGTGGCAAGGCACTGTCTAAGCAAACATTAGTAACGAAATAAAGTTATGACAATATGTGCAGATAAATTTCAAATACTTAATAATGTAGACATAACTTGTCCTGCTATGTCAACAGTTAACGATGTTTTGAAATTAATGGTGAACTAGAAAAAATAGGCAGTGAAAAAAAACTCCTACCTTAAAAATGGAGGCAAATTTCAATAGGCCTTCATTTTTGAATAGAAGGTAGGAGAAAAAAACTGCTTAGGAAAATAAGGTCAGGTGGTAGAGTAGGGTAATACTGCAGTAGCATTTCAGAATGAGATAATGAAACGTCGATATTTAATTCAATTCAATTCCATTCAATTTATTGAGGGAAATAGGCATGGGCTTTTGAGTACCCTATTTGTAACGCAAAATTAAGTGCGGTATACAGAGAAACCGTGGGGGTTGCAAAGGTACATAAGGCGGTCATAAAATATGACAAGTGGTGCACGACTCTCGAGGGTTAAGATAAATTCCTCATCGCTCAGGCTCGTTGCGGAACTTAAAACTGTCAAGGTTCCTTTTAAAGCTTTCCAGCAATGGTGACATCACAACGTCTTCAGGAAGGGCATTCCATGGTTTAACCACTCTGACAGAGAAGGAGAACTTGCGCACATCCAGTCTCGCCTGCTGGACACGCAGTTTCATTGGGTGACCTCGGAGATGGGTCGTGGTGGCAAATTCAAAGAAGTCCAAGAATTCCAGGGAACAATCCAATCCATTCACAATGCGGAATGTCTGCAGGAGATCACCATGCATTTGCCTATAACTTAAAGGGAACAGATTAAGATTCATTAGGCGGGTTGGATATTGCAAGGAGCTTTGACTTCTAACCATTTCGGTGGCTTTCCTCTGTACTCTTTCGAGGCAGTTCTGATCTTGAACTGTCCAGGGTTTCCAGGCGTGCATAGCATATTCCAAATGCGGCCTAATGAATGTTCCAAAAGTCTTAGCGAAAAGATCTTCATTGAAATCCAAAAAGGCTCGTCTGATGGCATGCAACACCGAAATTGCGCTCTTCGCCACTTTTGAGCAGTGGGACGATGGTTTTAAGGTGGTGGTCGTCAGCACACCAAGGTCCTTTTGGGTTTCCACGTCTTTTAAGGTTTCACCGTTGAGAAAGTAACTTCTACTTTCGGCAGATCCAGAAATGTTGCCTAAGCGAAATATTGTACACTTATCGACGTTGAACCACAAAAGCCAATTATTCGACCACTCCTCCAACCGAGTTAGGTTGATCTGCAGTTTATCTTCGTCAGCAGGGCTCTGGATTACATTCCAGATTTTAATGTCATCGGCAAACATTGCTGCTTCACAGTCAAGATTCCTGAAACAATCTTTCACGTATATTAAAAACAGTATTGGCCCTAGTACTGAACCCTGAGGAACCCCACTCTCGATTTGTTCTTGATCACTTAGACGTAAGAAACAAAATCTTACCAATATTCGTCAATGAACTTAAGTCCTCAGCATCTTAGGATCCAGAATTGAATTCTGATGATGGTTAGTATCCAAAGAAACGACAGCATTTTAGATTGTGGATCACCAAATGTGTACGTCCGTATTACTTCATCGTTTGGATGACTGGTGATACAAGGAGACATCATATTTCACGGGCGACTCGAGGAAGCGAAACTATAGTTTTAAGAGAGTCCCTTAAATGCCCGATGGTCCTTTCTTCGAGTCATGGGGAAAGCTACTGGGAAGAGATGCGGAAAATAAACAAATTAATAGAATCAGTGTTAAGATAAATTTGCAGTCTTCACTTGAATGCAGATAGACTAGTTAACGACCTAATTTCAATCGGCAAGTTATTCCAAAGAAAACTATACCTAGAAGCAAAGATGAGAGAGCGTTAACACGTGGAGGATGCAGGGAGAGAGGTATAATTAGAGCAGAATCTCTTAGGTTATAAGGAAGACTAACGGGGGTAATGACAGAAAGCTTGGGGAGAGTTGAACTATTATTTAGTCGAAAAAGGAGACAAAGCCTGCTTCAAATCTCCTGACCCAAAGAAATTTTAGCTTCGTTAGTTGGCATCTTGTTGAGTAGGTAGAAGTTGAAGGAGTCGGAAATAGGAGTTTTTTGTGAAATGTCTTTGGACATTTTCAATTTTTGGACCGCAATATTCGTTCATTAAACCAAAGAAAGGACAATAAAATTCAAGAATTGGAAGTACAAACATACAATAAAGTCGTTATTTAATTTCAGGAAGGTAGAAATTATAAGAAATATAGCCGCAAATCTGAGCAGCTTTGGCCGTAATTCTATCTGCATGAGGCGAAAGTCCTTGATGGAGGAACATTCAATCATAGGACAACCTTCAAAAATAATAGGTTGCGGCAGCCTAACAGGCCCAAAACTCCTGAAGCGACACTTAGTAGGTGAGAACTCCATTAGCCATTTGGAGCTCCAGGCCGAAAGAGCATCTAAGTCTGAATGAATTTGTTCTAGGCACCGTTCGGTCGTAGAGTTAGAGAATGAATACACGCATTTGAGGTCATCAGCATCAATAAAAGATTGAGAATGTTTAACCATCGATGAAATATCATTTAAATAAAGTAAGAACAACAAAGGACCTAATATGGTACCTTGAAAAACCACACACAATCAGGGTAGCACTTGAGTATGAGGACCCTACTATTGAGCCCACTCTATTGCTATGCATAGCACTGAATTCCCTACACGTTGTTTAGCCGGCAGCTAGACGTTACCTCTCAATCCCGTTGGATTGTTCGTTGTTGTAACGTATTCCTTTTTCATACATTTTCTTTTTTTATATATTAAAGCGATATTCATTATTAGCATATCTTTTGTACTGCGTAAGTCATGTTCTAGCTCGCTCGCTTGCCTGAATGAGTGGGGTTGAATCAAAAAATATCTTTTCAGCTTGCACTGCATTATAAGATATCCGTTCTACATTATCCTGTTCGTGTCTTCATCGGCATCCTTGGATGCTTCAAAATTAAGGAAAAAAGCTAGACAAAAGAAATTGACAAGATGAATTTCCAACGAATGGGTATAAAGGCTAGGAGAGGCCTCGGTTGACGAACAGAATGAGTTTTTTGCGCATCTTGGTTACTCAACTAATTAACATGAAAAATGTATGGAACTCTGTTTTAAAGTTTACTGCGCTGGTAAGCAGGGAGAAGCTTTATTTTGAAGGCATCAATTCCAAATACTCAGAAAAAGACCTCCATTCACAATGGATAAAGTGGGTACGCATTGGAAGAAAACAAAAAATTACAGAATGATCAAAAAGCTGCAACTGTCAGCATCATGAACGGCTGGCCGTGAATGAGTTCCAAGCATTTTACGCATGAGTTTCTTCATTCAAAACGGCGTCGGCGTTATGTGCAAATTAGATCATTTTTATACGTAAAAAAACAAAGAGTAGTTAAATGCAGTGGCTTATGAGCAAAATGGGCCAACCAATACACAAATAGGAAAATCCACGTGTGAATGGAGGAGAAAATGGCAGCTAAATTTCAAAAGCTCTGGATTAGCGGTTAGAGAGTGGACAAAGATGAGCAAACTTGTCATTCTTTTTCCGTTTTGCGCAACAATGGTAGCTGTCCAAGACAACCTTGTAATACTACTGTAAATGATGTGGCCTTTACCGATTCATAAAAAGGAAAAGAACAAATAAATTCGTAAGCTATTGTTGAAAAATGTAAGGTGGTCTGCAGGCCCTACGTCCCTAATAGTATGTCTATATCCATCGTATATCGGCCTGATATAGACATGTCGAGATACGTATATCGACTTTGAATCTTGTATCTATTTATTCCTAATATCGACATGTCGATATTTGTCAAAATAGGCGAAAGAGGTTCAATTATTTCCTGCACAACCTCCCATCGAAAACGAATTTATACGGCTCACCCAATCCAATTACTTAACTGCGTCCGCCTACTAAGTTACCATCATTTTTTCATCCTTTATATATCGCGTATACGCCACTGCAGTCGCATTTATCCATTCCTTACGTTTTGTAAAGAAATGTAAACACACATCTGAAGAGAACTTATAATAAGGTTCAGTATAAAACGTGCAAAATAATAAACCTACAAAAAGTTAATAGTTTTGGAATATGTACAATATGGGGTTATTGGATGCGTTCAATCATGGGGTAGGTGGGTTTTGATCAGGTGGGATAGGAATGGAGGTGGCAATTGCAGGGTTGCTGTCTAAAATAGATAGTTTAGTTATAAGAAAGTAAATCAACCAACCATTAAAGGCGAATTCGGCTGCGTGCCTTTGTGCCCTCTTGTGGTGGCGTCGAGGGACCTTTTGAGGCGCCTTATAAATGCGGCCTCCAATTAAAATAGGTTAAGGCGACTGCCGCCATTCCACTTAACGTAGATTTCTACATAGATCAAGATTTAAAAGAGAAAGTATAACCCACCTGTAATAAGCTCATACACTTTCGATCCGCATAAGCTTTATTTTCCTTTTTAACCTTGGAAATTTAGCTCCAAGGCGATGGCATCATCGAAAATCAAATAAAATCTTCATCTTACGAATTCGTCGGAATTTCTGTCACCTAGGCATAGTAAGTAGGACTCCTAAGTCAAAATGTAAGTAAATGATTGTTACTAACCAGTTCCTTGTGGAATGATGTTTCCAGCAGCCGGGCATAAAGTTGTTGGAAGGCAGCGCGGCTAGAAATGACCTGTGTCACAGGATTAGCCGGCATATGGAATCCCTGCTCAATCGGAGCTGTACTTGACCCGCCCTGGGCCAGCTCGTGTGTTCGTTGCCGGGAAATTAAGCGGCGAAGCATGCCCATAATCCACAGCTGCCGCTTAGCTAGTATGTTCAATTTTCGATTTAGTGTTGAGAGGGAGTGCGTTGATGCTGAAGACTGTGAGGAGCCTATGACAATCAAATTTCATATTAAATTTCGTTCTTACCTGGGCGTTCTGGACACCTGCCTGTTGGAAATGTTTCATTTGAGGACTCCGCTGCGGCATTTTTGTCCGCTTCCGATTCCAACTTATATGTGGAATAGGCAACCTACCGGTGATAAGGGCGGTGTTTCGTCCCATACCTATTGCGAGACCCCTCCTTGCTCCGACGGGGCCTCTTTGACTGTCGTTGGTAGCTCATGCTAAAATCTACAACCGCACAGGTAGGTAGAAGTTATGGGGTGTTAATCTGTAAGCTATTGCCACTTCAACCCCTCAGTGCACATGAACCTCTACCTACGTGGGCTGTGCGGTTGTAGGGTTCACGTGCAATGTTCCCATAGGGAAGGGTGTGTAAGTGGCCGGTGTATCAAATGTCTAAAGTTGTCTTACGCCCTGGGTCGATTAATTCTATTAACACATATAAACCGTCTAAAGGGAAGCAAGCAAACTTACGAATAGATTACGGTAAATCCTTACAAAGGACAGTTGTTCCCATAGTGGCCTTATACACATGCATATCAGATGAGCTAATAGGGTAGTATAAGTAATCATAATAACTATTCCTAAGAAGAGGATAAACTGACGAAATTTGCACCCTTTCAGGAATCATATTCCTGCAAGATCCTGCCCCGCTGTGAAAATTCAGCTGGTAGATATGCATTAAATGACAAGAGTCGACGACTAACTTTTTCTACTGCAGAGGTTGACAGCACAGGAGGGTATACTAAACCGCTCCTCTTAGACATTCGACTCCTAACCCACATACCAATCAACTTCTTCACTACACCTAGATATACTTGATGAAGTGGATCTAAGGGAAAATTAGATATGAGACCTAACTTACAGGCAGTGAATGGTGAAACTCGTACCCTGTGTTCGCCGTCCAAGGGCAAATTGAAGTCATCGTCCTTTCTATCCCTATGGTCGTCACCAATATAAACAACTTTTTCAATAAATACCCCAACAATGTCGCATCGTTCACATCCATGATATGCATTAACATTCTTGATTTGCTTAAAAAAGACCTAACATCTCTTTTCCAGTAGTCGCTTAAGTTGGCACCCCAGTCCTATGTAAACATACTCCCCACTATCCATTGTAACAACTGTAAAGCTGTACGATGCCCTCATCAGCGTTCGAGGGTCTGTGGGCATGTCAGGGACAAGCGATTGTAAAATATCAAGAACAGTGCGTAGGTGACTATGGGCAATATTTGATTCAATAGCCCATTCCCTAACCCTATCACGAATCGACGTGTGCGAGGATGTACAACTCTCATTGCTGCTTTACTCTTCCTCTGACGACGAATTGCTATATTCCTTGCTGTCATCCGTGGGCTCAACTGCAGATGACCACAACGATTATTCATCTGTATCTAGGGGCACATCCATATAAGTTCGATCACTCGACGGTGCAGAAGTGCCTTCCTCATTACCTTATGCACGTTTGCGCTTTAAAATATACCTCTCCACTTCCTCCGTAACTTCGCGGCATATTTCCGCCACATCGCGGGCAACATGCCTTCTAATTGTACTCTTTCTGGGCTGCCTAAACAATACAGAAGGTTAATATACAAAATAAATGGATAAAGTAGACAGAAATGAAATGTAAATGCAAAAATGGGTGGGTCAGAAGTACATACAGAATAACGGTCAAGCACGCAGGCCACGACATATAAAAGTGACATGGCCGCGCCCCGCGCCCACTCTAGACACACAAACACGTCAACCAATCACATCACGGAGTCTTAATATAGATTGACAAATGAGCAGGGGTTATGTTTAGATCGGATTCAATTTTATTATATGAAAGTACCTATTGAAATGTTCAGAATAAGGTTTGGGGTTCGGAATTGGTTGTTATTGCGAGTTAGGTTTAGAGTAACGGTAAGGTTTAGGGTTACGGCGTGGTTGAGAATTAGAATAGGAGTTAGGTTAAATGTTAAGGTTGCTAAGAAAGAGACACGATTATTGGAACAAGAGCTCTCTTAGAATGAAAGGCATGTAGGCGCATAGTACTTACATATCAATTGCAACATGGAACATCTAGCTAGTCAGGGAACTGTCAGTATCAGTATCAGTATATTTGAGGGAGATGTAGGTGAGTCAGCTTTGAATTCCCTATTTGTACATGCGAGTTATGGTATCAAAAAAATAGTATCTGCATATGTTGGCAAGGGGAACATAGTTGAAAAAGAGCAGAAAAGGCAAAAAAACTCCCGGTGATATTTAGAAGAAAATAACTGTCGCCCTTGGGGGGGGGGGGGAGTCCAACGGGGGGCATTTGGGAGGTCACATGAATCAGCCAGATTCTCCCTTGCTGATTGCAGAGTCCGTTGAGGGATTTCAAAGGCGGAAATATATGTCCAGATCATCCTCGGTCCATTGCGGTTCGAACCAAGGGAGAACGTTCATACACCTCATGGACGACGGTCGCCAGGTCCAGCTGATGCGAACACTCACGGTGTCACCAAGGTGTGCAAATAAGTTAAGCAGCGAAGACCTCGAGGACCGCAGCATGGGAATAATGGGAGAATGCAAGCCCTCAAACGAAAATAACAAACATAAAGAAATGTTACTCAAATATAGCTAGTAGTATCATACATGCCTTATTTTCTGACGTCACACTTGCAGCTTTCAGTTAGTGTTGTAGCTCGCAC
Source organism: Schistocephalus solidus (assembly GCA_017591395.1). Classification (NCBI taxonomy): domain Eukaryota; kingdom Metazoa; phylum Platyhelminthes; class Cestoda; order Diphyllobothriidea; family Diphyllobothriidae; genus Schistocephalus; species Schistocephalus solidus. The sequence continues at coordinate 125,926 of WEDG01005299.1, forward strand.
CATTGTATCGATCTAACTTTCGTTTAAAAACCTCCAAGGAGTCCGACATAACAACATCCAGAGGAAGACTATTCCAAACTTCGACTACTCTTTTGGAGAAGAAGTACTTCCGAGTGTCTAGCCTTGCTCCAGTCACACGTAATTTGAGAGGATGACCTCTCAAGTTCGTTGTTTTTGCTAACTCGAAGAAATCCCCTAAGACGAGACAACAGTCTTGGACGCGTAGTATGCGGAATGTTCGTATCAGGTCCCCCCAAACCTGTCTATAGTGCAAGGGAAAGAGATTGAGACTCGACAGCCATGTTTCATAAGGCTGTGAGCCATGTCCAAGGACAAGTTTGGTTGCTCACCTTTGGACCTTTTCGAGGATGTTGATGTCCTTCGCCACCCAGGGTCTCCAAGCTTGGATAGCGGACTCCAACTGTGGCCACACGAATGTTCCGAAGACTTAAGCGAAGCAGTCGGTAGTGAAGGCTGCAAAAGCTCGTTTAACGAGGTACAGAATCGACATGACTGACTTCGCTACTTTGCGCAATGAAGGGAGTGTTTAAGCGAGGGCGTGATCCAGACTCCAAGGTCCTTTTGGGCATCCACTTTTTTCAATGGAATGCCATTCAGACTGTAAACCGTACGGTTCGAAGGATTGCTTTTCCCGACTCGTATGATGTTCTACTTGCTCTCATTAAACGGCAAGAGCCAGTCATTTGACCATTTCTGGAGTCGATTTAAGTTTGCCTGCAAGTTCTCTTCATCAGCCGCAGTTTGAATGACGCGCCAAAGTTTGAGATCATCGGCAAACATGGCAATATCGCAGTCCAGTTCGTTGACACAATCGTTGATGTAGACAATGATCCGCATTTTCTCCAGAACAGACTTAAAAAATTCCGAAAGCAACTTAAAGATTCATCTAAAAGCTCTTTGTCAGTTCATTTAAGGATTGCACAAATATTTGAATTAGCATCGAGAATAAGGCTCGCGCGAGATAAGCTTAGGGAGTCTCGGGCACTAAGTGATGCCAATTCATCCAAATCTGTTGCTCAAATCTTTCATGTTCGGTCATCGGCTAAGCGTTTGAATGTAACTCCGCCCTTACTCGACTGTAACAGAAAATTTGTTACAGATGATTTGGGCAAAGCAGAATTGTTAAACTCGTTTTTTTGCCAACCACTTTACGACTGAAACTAGCCCCACTTCCACAATTCCTCTGCTTTCAAATTCGCTTCTAACAACTATTAATTTCTCGCCTTCATGTATTCAAAAAGAAATAGCTCACCTAAAAAATTCACATTCAGTTGGAACTGATAACATTCCAAACTCACTTATTAAACAGTTAAGGGATTTTTCCACCTTTACTAAGCAAATTATTCTCAGTATTTCTCGAAAATGGTTTTTTCCCCGATTATTGGAAAACTTCTATTATAATACCAGTTTTTTAAATCTGGTTCCCGCTCGGACATTCATAACTATCGCGGTGTTCATAAAACGCCCTCTCTTGCTAAACTCTTCGAAAAACTAATTGCAAAAACAAATCACGGATTTTTGCATAAGCAATAAAATTATCAACTGTTCCCAATACGGCTTCTTACCGGACCGTTCCTTTGAAACCTGCCACATGTCTTTTCTAAATCTACTAACCTCTCTTCGTAATGATCATCTGTGTGTGGTAGTTATCTATTTAGATCTTAGTAAGGCATTCGATAAAGTGCCTCATAAACGAATTCTAGCTTAAATAAAAGCTATAGGATTTCGTAGTCCCCTTACTGACTTTATTAGATCATACCTCAATGATCGAAAACAAAAAGTTTTAGTAGGGTCCTCATACTCAAGTGCTACCCCGATTGTTAGTGGTGACCTTCAAGGTACCGTATTAGGTCCTTTGTTGTTCTTACTGTATATAAATGATATTTCATCGATAGTTAAACATTCTCAATCTTTTATTTATGCTGATGATCTCAAATGCGTGTATTCCTTCTCTAACTCTACAACCGAACGGTGCCTAGAACAAATTCATTCAGACTTAGACGCTCTTTCGGCCTGGAGCTCCACTCGGCTAATGGAGTTCTCACCTACTAAGTGTCGCTACATGAGTTTTGGGCCTGTAAGGCTGCCGCAACCTCTTATCTTTGAAGGTTGCCATATGATTGAATGTTCCTCAATCAAGGACTTGGGCTTAAGCTACACCAATAAATTAGATCTTTCGCCTCATGCCGATAGAATTACGGCCAAAGCTGCTCAGATTTGCGGCTTTATTTCTTATAATTTCTACCTTCCTGAAATTAAATTAAGACTTTTATCGTATGTTTGTACTTCCCATTCTTGAATTTTTGCTGTCCTTTCTTCGGTTTTGATGAACGAATCTAGCCGTTCAAAAAAATTGAAAATGTCCAAAGACATTTCACAAAAAAACTCCTATTTCCGACTCTTTCAACTACTTCCTACTTAACAAGATGCCAGCTAACGAAGCTAAAATTTCTTTGGTTCAGGAGACTTGAAACAGGCTTTTGTCTCCTTTTTCGACTAAATAATAGTTCAAATCTCCCAAAGCTTCTGTCATTACCCCCGTTAGTCTTCCTTATAACCGAAGAAATTCTGCATTAATTATACCTCCCCCTGCATCCTCCACGTGTAAACGCTCTCTCTTCTTTGCTTCTAGGTATAGTTTTCTTTGGAATAACTTGCCAATTGAAATTAGGTCGTTAACTAGTCTATCTGCATTCAAGCGAAGACATCACATTTATCTAAACACTGATTCTATTAACCTTTTATTTTCCTCATCTTTTCCCAGTAGCTTTCCCCATGACTCGGAGAAAGGACCATCGGGAATTTGAGTAACCCTCTTGAAACTATATTTACGCTACCTCAAGACGCCCATGAACTATAATGTCTTCTTATGTCACCCGTCCTCCAAACGATGACGTCATTCGGACGTACAAATTCGGTGGTCCACAGTCTTAAATGCTGCGGTTTCTTTGGATACAAACCATCATCAGAATTCAATTCTGGATCCTATGATGCTGAGGACTTAAGTTCATTGACGCATTTTCGTGAGATTCTGTTTCATACGCCTAAGTGATCAAGAACGAATCACCTCAACGTTTCATTATCTCATTCTGAAATGCTACTGCAGTATTACCCTATTCTACCACCTGACCAAATTTTTCCTAAACAGTTTTTTTCTCCTACCTTCTATTCGAAAATGAAGGCCTATTGAACTCTGCCTCCATTTTCATGGTAGGAGTTTTTTTCACTGCCTATTTTTTCTAGTTCACCATTAATTTTAGAACATTGCTAACTGTTGACATAGCAGGACAAGTTATGAATTTGTACATTTTATCTGCACACATTGTCATAACTTTATTTCGTTACTAATGTTTGCTTAGACAGTACCTTCCCGGTGCTAACCAAATATAAATTCTAAATTCTAAAATAGGGCCGAGAACAGAGGCTTAGGGAACACCACTCTCAACGTCAACATTAGTCGACTGTTTGTCGCTGATATGGACAGTTTGTGAGCGGCCAGTTAAGAAGTTTTATATCCATGTCAGAAATCTACCTCTTACGCCTATGCGGTTGAGTTTTTAATGAAGGCGGTGGTGCGGCACGCTATCAAAAGCCTTTTTGAAGTCTACATAGACTGCGTGCACCGTATTTCCACTAACGACCGCTTCAGTCCAACGTTCTAAACAGTAGAGCAAATTTGTGACGCAGGATCTACCTCTACGGAAACCGTGCTGGGCTTCGGATAGCAGATTGTTATGCTCAAAGAACCGCATTGGTTTTTGCTTAATTATTTTTTCCATGATTTTGCAGCAAACTGAAGTTAGGCTGACCGGTCGATAATTGTTTGCAGAGACCCGGATTCCACCCTTATAAAGCGGCGTAATCCATGCGGATTTCCACTCGGCTGGTAGACTTCCGGTCTGGAAGGATGCTTGGAAAAGCGTAGAGAGTGGTTTTGCCAACTCTCTCGTGAGCTCTTTCAACAGCTTGGCAGGTACTTCATCGGGACCCGGAGACTTAGATTCCTTTAACCTCAAAAATTCCTGGAGGACAGTAGTCTCGGTGAAATTAACAGTCTCGACTATTGTATCCACTTCAAAGCCATCGGTAGGGTGATCGTATCTCATTTCCTTTGTGAAAACCGACTGGAAAAATTCCGAAAGATGATCAGCCTTCGCACCGTCTTCAGTAAGGTCTATGCCCTCGGCGGTCCTCAGCAGGGGTATCGGATCCTTGTTCCGTGTATTCTGCCTGAGGTAAACGTAAAACAGTTTCGGGTTCACGGTGGCCCGGTTCAGCAGGTCCACTTCGAAAGCCTGTCTTGTTCTAAAAATAAGCCACTTGACCCGATTTCTCTGCATTTTGTACGCATTTAGAGATGCAGGAGTTGCGGCCGTAAGCGATTTTTCCACAATCTCCGCTTATTGTTAACTTCGATTTTTCCGGCCTGCGTAAGCCATCGCGGTCTGTTGGTTAACCTTTTTCTCAAAATCGGACAGTGATTTTTGATGAGCCTGTGCAGTATGTCCCGGAACGTTTCCCAGTCCTCGGTTATCTTTCCAAAGAATAAAGGTTCCCACAGATTGCGCATGAGTTCGGCCCTCATTCCACCGAAATCGCCTTGCCATATATTCCTTCTGATTGTTGTGGGTCTTGCTGGTATAGAAAAAAGTGAGTACTCCCATCGCAGTACCACGTGGTTAATTTTGCCTAGCGGCGGTAGACATGACACTTCGTCGATGCTGTCGTGCGACTTCGTGAGAACTAGGTCCAGGCAATTGGCATGTTGTCCTTCGCACACCCTGGTTGGAAATGTGACGTGCTGTGTGAGACGTAGCTTTAGCGTCGTGCTCAGAAAACAATCGTCAAAGGCTAGATCAGAACTAGGTGCGCAGGTCAAGCTCCAGTCAATGTGAGGCGCATTGAAGTCACCCATGATCAGGATATCCAACCGTGTAGCAATCTTTTTGAGCTCCTCTAGCAGGTTAGCATCGGCTACGGGGTCTCTTCCCGGTGGGCGGTAGACTTTCAGGACATGTAGACTTGATGTACCTGGCACTTTTACGGATAGCCATATCGCCTCGGAAGTAGGCGCGAGTTTATAAGTTTTGTCTACAACTGAAAGTTCGCTTTTCACGTATGTGCGTACGCCACCTCCTTGACGCTCTTTCCTGTCTTTTCTAAAAAGTTGGTAGCCAGCAATAGTTACCTCTCGGTCGTCCACGTGTTGGGACAACCAAGTTTCTGTTACGGAAATTATATCTGGAGATAGATCGCAGACATGAATCTTAAGCTCGTCGAGCTTCGATAATATACTCTGTGCATTGGTGTACAGGAATGTTAGTTTCAGTTAGCTCGGAAAGTGCTAACAGTCGGGCGCGAGCCCCTGTTTACTGGGCCAACTGCGTGGTTATCCGGAACGGGCCTCTGCATGGGGAGAACAATGGAAGATGGATCACTTGTTTGTTGCAAATAACCAAATTTGTTTCCCCCTCGCTGAGCCGCCGTCTTAGTTCGATGACAAGTTGATGGCGTTTGTTCCGTTCCGCAGGTGAGAAGTCCTGTTGAAAAAAAACTCCAGGGTTTGAGGTTTTTAACTTAAAGCGCCTCGAAAGAATGAGACTGGCTTAAAGGCTACTGGTCAAGATAACTTTTAGAGGCCTAGGACGTGTTGATTCAGATTGGCTTTCGGGCCGTTTTCCAAGGCGGAAGGCTTTTTCCAGTTCAATCGACGTATTAGGCTCCAGCATATTGTTCAGGAGTTCACGAAAGTGGTTCATGTCTTCAGAATATCGATCTACTATAGTCGCAGCTGTTGATTCAGGTAGTCCCTGTATTATGAAAAATTTTTTTCTATCCGTGACATTTTTGTAACTACGACGCTGTCTTCCAATCTCTGGTGGGAAGGTTTCACGTGGCGCACTGGTGATGATGGAGGGGATGCTAATTGGCTATGTGTTGGCTTTCATCCGGTTTTTTTTGGTTTCGGCAAATTTCACGGGTTCAATGATTTTGAATCACAGGTGGTAGTTTCGGTTGTGGAATCAATTCCACTGCTTGTGCTTGGTGTGAGAATCTCAATAGTTCCTGTGGAGGACAAGGCAATGGTCAAAGCCCCGTGTTCGAGCTTTTTTGAGGAATCTTTCGAAGTCGGTTGTCCATTGGCTTTTTCCTTCTTGGTTTCAGTTTTGCGTTTTGGACGGCTTTTTTGTTTAAGGCGGACTATTTTTGTCCGGCGCCGTTTATACTTGTGGTTCGGTAGCCGTAGCAGCTGTCGAAGTTGTTGTTGAGATACCCTTTGATCAAGTATCAATGGTTTTGCTTCGGATAAGTCGTTCAGTGGACTCCTGAGTGGCATCTTCCGCTTTAGAGGTGCCTTTTAGCGCAGATTTTATTTGTCTTATCTCATCCTTGAACTGGTTTAGCTTCATGGACAGTTTTTGACAGCCTCCACAAATGGCAGTGCATAATAGCGTGCAAATAGTGCAAATAGCCTGCATATTAATTTGAGAGAGCGCTCGCCACCGTAATGAGGTGGTCGAGTGGGTAGCGAGCGTCGCCATCGCGTAAGTGGTCGCGGGTTCCATCCTGGCTTGCAGCAGGACTTTTTGAATTCTTGTGTGGTGACTTAAGAAGTAACAACTTTGATCTATCCACGATTCTTTTGTATGAGGCCAATCATGATAGGCATGCATTGACCTAACAATTTTGTCCTATAAGTACTACAACACCTGAAGAATCCAGTAACCTTATCTGATTTCGTCTCTAATGGTGGATTCAAGTGGTCATTCGAAACTTCAGGCTAAAAAGCCCTTGATCCAGCGACTGTTTCCTGGAAGTCACCTCTTCACTTCCGTTTACATTACACTAAGGGGAATTTTGGTCAAAGTTTAGGTTGCGCGGTAGGATTCGGCTTAGATTCGGGCTCAGGATTAGATTTAAGGTAAGAGTTAGGTTTTTGTCATGGTTTGGGCTAAATTTACTACAAAGTTTCGTTTTAGGTTTAAGGTTAGGGTTAATAAGACAATTCACCACTTTATTGACTCAAATGCCAAATATATTAAACCAAATTTGGAAGTTAATGGTTTGGATGTTCCATAAGAGGTCTGCTGTCGGCACTTCTCTATTTAAGTTACTAGATTTACCTTTTGATCTTTATACACAAAAAAGCTGTGTTGTGACATCCGCCACGCGCAGTTTAAAATGTCGTTCAATAGTTTGGTCAAGTTCCCCTCGTCTTTTTCGGCTTCACCGCGTTTTGTTACCCTTTCTATACTGCCGTTATATTCATTTTAGCGTCCGCTCTACACCAATCTCCGTTAGTTCATTTTTGAATCTTTATTTTCTCATACTGCGAACTTTTACTTCAGCTCTTATAATTATAAGGCTCTTAGAACCTTAACTGGATTTATGACGCGCCACCATTGCAGTCAGTTATATATGCACTAACTTTAAAGTGAACCGATGGTCGCTCATCGTTTTTTCAGCTTCGCACATTGTAAATGTACATGTTAATCATACCCGCGAGCTAGTTCAGTGCAGTTTTATATAAGGAAAAATTGGACGCCTTTGTACTCACTATTGGTCACCACTTAGTGGTAGATTAAGTCTTGTAAATTACGAGCAAGTTCAATTTATTTAGATATATACACGCATATATTTTACAGACCCGACAAGGTTTTCAGCTTTTCGAGGTTGCGGGCCATTTGCGCCTTCTTGTGTTTCATGCTAATTGTACTCATAATGACACAGTATTGTGTAACCAGATGGATCATAAGTGGACGTCGGTTAGATATTCGTCGTATAGTGTAGCACTCACGTCTAATTTGACCTGATCTGAAGACTAACGTAAGCTAGTCTGACCACTCGGAAGCAACCTTCCCTCCATCAGTTGAACTGCAAAGGTTGAGGTAATCCAGCTGCAGGTTTAAATATAGGACAAAACCCTTTTCACGTGCATTCCAACGGATAGACTGGCTGGTGGTCGAGATTCATAACACTGAACCTTGCCGTGTTCTCACCACGGCGTTTTTTCCATTTGCGTCAGACATATTTTCCCGGCTATCGAACAGGTGTGTATTAAATGCACATATAGCGGGGCTCTAGTTTATTATCTAAGCCTTGAAACAAGTGCGTCAACATTTTTCCTCACTTGAATATTCATCAACCGAAGGCGCTCTCGATGCAGATGCTGCGACACCACCTCGTCTTCCACTCACTTATCTTTTTTGGCGTCATTAAAGTAAAACAACAAGAGTTATTGCTGGTTTGTCTGATTCTTTTGATACCACTTAGCTTACAAAATAATCACTGGTACATGGATGTCGGGTCTGCAGAAGAGCGTAGGAGTAAACGTACTCTACATATGAGACAGTAGGATGAAGACTGCAGCTTTTTGAAAAACTGATGTTTTATTCACTTATTAAAATTGCAGACTTCAGGAGCCAAAATGTTTTTTTTCAAAACATCCAACTTTTGACTATGACATAAGCCAACGCGGTCTATTTGTGGCTCAAATCAATGCTGTTCTCATGGGCATTTCCGTTAACCATCTCAGATGTTGTAAATAATAACTGACTTCCTCCCGGTGGTTTCACTAGCATTTAAGTTTGCTCATTGATACAGGAGTGCCTGCGTCTCGGCCGTTTAGTTTATTTTTCTGTTTTTTCTCTGAGGAACGCGTTTTTAAACGAAAGCTAGTACTTGTCAAGTTTGCTGATGTAGCACGCCCATTACCAAAATTTTTTTTCAATACGCTTGAGTTTACCTAGACCATGTATTTTTATACGACCATCCTTGTCACCCTAGTAGTAAGAGTATACCGATTATATATGGACTTTTTAAGTTAGGCATATCGATATTGATTCGATATCGAAATTTGCGAAAGTGTTATTCTTGTTCTACTTACAAACCTCAACCCCAGGACCAGACGACTGACTGTTTCGGGTAGGGAAATAGTGAGGGGGAGAGGAAAAAGTGAGATGGACACTAAACACAGCACAACAGCTTATTTGTCACTACAGTAAATGCGCTATGCTTTGAAACTGCCATGATACACTAAAAAATTAGTTTGCAAGGCTGTTAGTTGACAGGGTAACTATTCGCATGGTCAGTACCGTGTGTGCATAGGGAGTGATGGACTCGAGAACTGGGAGTCGGGCTCAATGGCTCCTTACTGTGGCCTTTATTTCACGAGCTACCTTGTGTCTAAAAAGACCCGATACATTGTGCTGAAACCAGGGCACACATAGACTGGTTATTTAAGTGGTTAACTTTGACATCTCGTGCGCCCGAGTCCAACTCGGGTCGTTTTGACGGTTTTGCCACCGGAGCTTGATGGTTAAGGAAGAAGAGAGTGAGTTGGCCAAGTGCAAATCACTGGCACTGTGCCCGTTCCATGGGGCCCACGGTGGACGTCATCGCCCACAACGGTCGAGCTGTCGCATTTAAACCGTTTACTAAACTTATGGCTCATGCATTTAAATGTGTACTTGCTATTTAAGTTTGATTTTGTGCTTGTCTCGGAAATTCCTGTTTATGTCCGCTGTTACTTGACTAAATCCCGAAAAAACAGAAAATTGGAAGAAAGTTGTCGTAAAAGCGAAGTCCGTTTGCTGCCCAATAGGCCTTAATATGAGCTTTGTGGACAAGTCAACAAACTGTTGCTCAGCGGCTGCTAGCACGTGCAATTGTTTGCGACTTTTGAGTGATCACACCATGCTACGCGAAACGGGATTTGAATTCTGGTTTATTGTACGTAACACGCCCATAAGTTCTTTTTTTGAATTTGCAGACCGAGTTACCGTGATATCTCTTTTGGAAATGAGCCAGGTGAGGCCGCCTGAAAGGCGGCCCTATAGATTGGCCCATCAGTCCTTGTGTATCACGCAAATTGATTTTTCGCAACAGCTCTTGCTGGGCTTCACCCAGCTTGTGATCTGGCCTCGCACCACCAGCGTGCGCCAAATATTCCTCAACGTACGCCAGTGCCGTATTCATCGAGTGCTTGTGGAGTCTGCCGATGAACACTTTCGCTCCTCCCTGGACCCCTCCCAGTCGTTTGCCTGTCCGCCTCCTGCAGACGTACCAACCAACTACACTGACCCCTGTCTGGAGATATCTAAACGCGACTGTAAATTACGAACCCTAGATAGCTTCGAACGCAGACAGACCTCGGTTGTCGCTTCTACCGACCCAGACGAAGGTAATGGGGAACTGTCCATTCGTATTCCACCAGCTTTCCTGGGCATCGTCTTCGATCTACGTCCCCTCCTCATCACAGTGGAGTTTTCTCTCTCGAAGCCAAAATACGGATTTCAATTTGTCCTGCCGGGTGCTGGCGACGCGCACTCTACTGCGGGAATGCATGCTTTTACCTCTGGCCCACCAAACGCCTCTCGACTGTGGTTTCCCTGCATCGACTGCAGTGAGCCCTGCACCTGGAAGATCGAGATTACGGTGGACGAGGATCTGGTTGCAATTGCGCCCGGTCAACTCCTCGGTCCGCCGCAGTACACGAACGATCTCCGGTCAAAAACTTACCAGTTCTACATGGCGCAGCCTGTCTCGGCGCCCTATATTGGTCTGGCCGTTGGTGCATTTGAAATTTACCCCGATCCTTTACTGCCAAATGCGGCGACACACTTCTGTCCCAAGGACCTAATGCCCCTCCTTGAACACACAATATCCTCTATTGCCGGTATTGTCGAGCATTATGAGGCAATTTTGGCCTCTCAGTTTCCTTTCATAATCTCAAGACAGTGTTTGTGGATCGAGCGTTTGACGACCACCAGTCCTTCGCCTCATTCATAGTCTTTTCGGTAGACCTGCTGCATTCGGCACGCATAATTGACCAGGCCATTACCACGCGACGTATCTTTTCCTTCGCGGTGGCCCAACAGTTCTTTGGTTGCGCGCTTCAGATGGAAACCTGGGCTGCCGCCTGGCTGCCATACGGTATTGCTGGCTACCTCTCGGGACTCTATCTGAAACGGATTCTCGGCAACAATGAATACCGCAACTTCATTGCCAATGAAATGCACGCAGTGACAAATTATGAGCACACCAAACATGGCGTTATATTGGATCCATCGTCCGTCGTCCTGAAGAGCACCTACTTTAGTCTTAAATTCCCTCAGGTAAGTCAGTCTTTCAGTTCATTGATAAGAAATGGCCCAGTATACATTAATTGTCCATATTTATTGCCGTAAATCCACTTCTGTGGTGTTTGTGTGAATAACTCCGAGTAACATTGGAGCTCTCTAAAAGGGCCGCGTGGTACATGCGCTGAACCAACACGAGGGCTAGATCAGGGCACAGCGGGCGTCATTTGGACTGCGCTCCCATAAAAATGCCGAACACGGGGAGGGGGCGTGATGGCACGCGTAGGTGCATGTCCGCGCTGCACCAGCCACTTGTGGCCTTAATGGCATTTCCACCTGCGCCTGATCCTGCCTCCGGTCTTCCTGACTCTGTCTTGCCACCAAATACAGCCAAGTGAAGGAAGAGAGAGGGAGAAATTGCGGTAGCTGCTGCGCAAGTCACCATCCCTGCACCACCCTCCTGTAGAGCACACGGGGGAACTCATCGGAATCGACGATTGAACTGTCGAGTATTGTTATATTCACGAAGTCGACCGAATAGACCTCAACGTGAGACACTTTGAAGTAATAATCCTAACTCTCGGAATTAAGATTTTCCGGGGTTATTTGTCCCCTGGAAAACTTCCCGCCTTATGAATCAGCAGATCCATATTATTGAGTACGAATGTGTGAAGTTCCGATTCACAGTGAACTAGTCGATTAACATTCCCTTCACTTATATCCTGTCAGTGTTTGGATAGCGCTTTTGCGTTGCCGTTCTGATGTACGTGATGGTATCAGAACCGCACTGTCAGGGCTACGCATTTATGTTGTTAATAGGACGTTGGGAGAGGTTAATGGATGTTAGTTTCGGTCCTTCACCGCAGGGATTTACCGTCTCTTTTCTCGGTTTTTTACTTTGGGCCCTCAAGCCTGAAAAATTTGTATTCCCACATTAAACGAAAATATCGACGCTCCTCAGTCCTGTCAACGTGTTTTAATTTATAATAATTCTTACATACTTTGATCCGGACAAATGCAACCGACTCCACGTTGCTAGTTAACCGTATCGGCTGGTGTTGCAACCAATTAAACTGTAGATCGTTGTCAGTTTTAACCTGACCACCTAGCCTTCGTCATCAACCAGAGCCGGGTTCGAGGCGGTGGCACCACCCCTCCTACCCCTCCCCTACGAGTTCTCTGTAGGGTGGGTGCGAGACATCACTCGACCATCGGTGTTAGAGGAACAAAGTGCACAATCGACTGCTTGTGTTCCTGACCGATTGCGTTTCTTCCAATGCGGAATCAATCTACTCTTGAACGCGTGGTCGACGCCTCCTGCAAATTCTGTTTAGTATTAAAAGCTGGAAAAGCTAAAGTATTGCAATTCGATATTTTGAGGCGGTTGAGTGTCTTGTGCACCTCGGTTTTTCAATGCAGCCCACTAGTCAATATCAGGAGGTGGCCCGTCACATACAGTTCACACACGATAGATCGACCGATTTCGACGAGTTCCACCGTACGCTCTACAACAGGGTAATGCAGGTACCGTGAGTTGCGCGTGCTTTAGTTTAAAGTGATAGTAGACTTGCGCTGCATCTACCGCACTCCCTCCTCCCCCACCTATTCCCGGTATCAAGAGAGATGTCCATCGTATGCAGTGCAGGGACGGTGACACGCGCTGAACTATAGTTAGAGTAGACTTACGCTGCATCTACCTCACTCTCTGTTTCACTGCCCCACCTGGACCTGGTGTCAAGACAGAGTCAAGAAGACTGGAGATGGGAGAGGGTGCAGGCCCACGAACTGTGGTCCAACACCAAACAAGAACATAACGACACAAGAGAGGGACGCCTCGGATCCCAATTGAGTGGGAGTGCCATAAAGGCCACATTAAGAAGGAGCCATTTCAGCTTCTCAGTCCGTCAGTCGTCCATTGCGCACAAACGCACGCACTGGATTGACCACGCGGTCCGAGTTATACCGTCAGTTGGCAACCTTCAAAGCCGTGGATTTTAGCGCGCCGTGATAGTTTCAAGCGCGTCAGATTGATTATAGCGAGGAAACTGCGCTGAGTCGTCGACCTCACTCTCTCCCCCACCCCCACAATCCAACCACTGTCCAAGCCAGTTAGTTGTCTGATGCGGAAGTGGGCGCAGCTGCTGATGACCTCGTCTACGCGTACTACGTACACGACCTGGGCCCCCAAACACAAGCACCAGGATTTCACATATGCGGGGGTTGAACGGCCCACATCTCACATGTGTGAGCTTGCAGGTCACGTTAAGAAGGAGTCATCGCAACCTGACTCGCAGACCACCAGTCAGCCACTCCACACAACAAACATTCGACTGACTGTGAGGTCTGAGTGTAATTGTCAGTCGGCAACCTTCCAACCCACGGCGCTTATCGCCCCGTAATATTCTCAAGCTGAGATCACACATGCAACAGAGGAGCCAAATGGAGAAGGAGCCGATAATCATACTTGCCTCTCATACAGTTATGCAGACTGAGAGCATGTTTTTATGGTGTTGCGTGTGATCATGTGACGTGCAGAGACTGATGAACAAAGATGTAGTGTTGTGGAATAGCCGGCGGTGTTCTACCACAGGTTTTCATAGAGACGTATGTGACCTACTAGGCGACGGCGATTTGTGAATGTGCGTGGGCAGTGCACATAATTGAGTCGGGTGCGGTGGGTGTATGTTGATGCTCCTGGCACTGGTTCGCCGGTCTCTGTGCGATGAATTCGCAATTGACCGACCAGGCCGACGCGTGCTGTGCATGTGCGGCGACAATAAGGACAAGAAAGGTCGGGAGGTGCAGAGTCTGGGGAGCTCTGCTGCTGGTACTGGTAGTCGAGCTCATGGGAGCACTATGGGAAGTGTTTATTGGTACGCAAGATGTGTTGGCATCGTGGTGGATTCCGCTTACGTGGATGCGCAAGTGACCGAGCAGACCCATGCAATGAGTGAATGCGCGTGGGCAGTGAGGTCATTGGAGACGGCGGTCTCTGCTGTGTGTTGGTGCTCCAGTCACTAGTTTGCCAGTCTGTGCGATGGACTAGCAAGTGACCGATCAGGCCGATGTGCGATCGCTATGAGGACAAGTTTGTACTGAGTCCCCCTTGCTGGTACCGGGGGGTGGGGGGCGATGGTGGTGTTGGTGGAGCTGGCAGGCAGTCGTAGGTGGCTACTGAGGTGGTGGGGATATGAAAAGTGGTGTTTCTTCGCCATGATCGGCGCAGGGGGTGGGTGTGGGAGGAAGGTTTCGCTCATTGTGGATAGTGCGGCATCGATGAAGTGATTATCAGTCCTTGGAGTGGTCAACGTCGTCGGGACTGAGGCAGGTGTGGCAGAAGTTGATGTTATGAGGCTGTTGTTGCATTGAGTGCGAAGATATCTGACCAGGCCGATTCGCGTGCGGAATGTGCGTCGAGAGCGTGGGCACGTTGGCATGGCTTGGGCATTGACGATGTTGATCCGCGGTGCTTGTGCTTTGCGAGCCGCCTTTTGCCTTAGCAGCGGCGATCCGGTTGGCCTCATAAATTGCTACACCAGTCTTCACGGATTTTCTCCAGGCCGGTCTATCCTGGGTGTGGTCCTCGCAGGTTGCCGCGTGGATTTGCAGTTGCTTCACAGATTTCTGCAAAGTGTCCTTGTAGCGTCGCTCTTGACCCCCTTGTCGACGAGGACCCGTGGCGTCGTCCCCACAGAACAGTCGTTTGGCTAGTCGCTCGTCGTCTATTCTTACCAGATGGCCGCTCCATCGTAGTTGCACTTGCCGCAGCATATCGTGCATGCTGAGGATTCTGGGGCACTCCAGTAGTTCTTTGTTCTTGATCCTGTCTTGCCATCTCAACTTCGGTATTCTGCAGAGGAAGCTGAGATGGAAGTGATTCAGCTTGACTCGAGTAGGCCGTCCACCTGTCCACTCCTTAAAGGTGTGTCTTCTAGATGACGGCCTTGTACCTCTTCAGTGTGGAGTTCAGGTGAATACCTGGCTCCGCCAAACTGAATCTAATAGAACATATTAGGAAACCTCTGCACTGTCTGGTTTCCAGAACATCCTAATGACGCATTTTCTCAATTCTTACCTGATTTTGCTGACACTTGGAATATGGTGAAACAAGATCGAAACGCATATCTCCTTGGCAGCATTCAGAGGTGAGTTGGAGCTGCACAGTAAGCAGCCCTGCTTCACTCCGTTGGTCACTGCGAATGCTTCGGATACCGTCCCGTTGTCAGTGACTTGCGCTATTATCCCGTCGTGAAGTTGACGCACCATGTGCGTGAACCACTCATGAGAGCTGAATTTTGCATGAATTTTCCCAGTCCGTCGCGATTTACCGTGTAAAAGGCTTTCCTTGGATCCACGAAGTTAGTGTAGAGGTGAGTTCGCATCTCCTGGCATTTCTCTTGAAGCTGGCGAGTGGTGTCGTCGGAAGCCACATTTGCTTTCCAGAAGTAGTCCCTGCTCTAGGTGAACGTACAGACGATTGAGAAGGATGCGGGCGAAGCTCTTCCCGGCGATGTTGAGCAACGAGATGCCTCTGTGGTTATCTTAGAGTTCCCAGTTCACCTTCGCTGGAGGATGGTCGCGTCTTCGAAATCTTGAGGAATTTGTCCTTGGCGCCACATCTAATGGAATAGTGTTGTGAGGTCCGCCATCAACAGGGGCCCGCCGTGCTTGTAGACTTCCGGCCGAATTGCGTAGGACCCTGGAGTTTTCCTCGTGGAAATCTGTTCCACGACTCGGATGGTTACTGGTAGGGAAGGCGGCAGATCTAGGTCATTGTTTGTGTCCACTTAAGGGAGCCGGTCAATGGCAGCATAGAAGATGGCTGCTGAGTAATTAAGGACACTTATCAAGTGCTCAGCCTAGCGCTTTAGAATTTGAGATTTCTTCGCTAGAAGTGTTGTGCTGTCAGGGCTGAGCGACGGTGCGGTTCCACCGATGCAGGGGCCGTAGATGGCCTTGATGGCTTTGAAGAAGTTTTTCATTTCATTGCGGTCCGTATACCCTTGCGGACCATCCAGACGTCCTGCCTCTCCCGAAACCGTTGCTGTACAAGGCGGCGGCATCTGTAGAAGGCTACTTTGTTGGCGTCAGTCCGGAGGTTCATGTAGGCTTTGTGTAGTCGGTTATTATCCATGATTAGGTTGCTGATGTCGGTGTTATTGTCATCAAACCAGTCCTGGTGTTTACGGCGTGCGCGTCTGAGGACTTCAAGGGTGGTGGACTGGATAACGTTCCGCAGTTGACACCATCGTGTCTCCATGGTGTAATTATTACATGCAGCGTGCAGGTCCTCCAGTTTCTGGGTTATTTGATTGCTGAACTCAAAACAGTGAGCAGACAAATTCAACGAAAGAGTATTTACCTTACCTAGCTGTCGCTTACCTTGGGGCCTTCGTCGGGGTGGAAGTCCGAGCCTCATATTGGAGATGACGAAGCGGTGATCCGTCCAACCATCGGCATCGCGGATCGCCTTGGTCACCAGTACGTCCTGTCGATCTCGCCTTCGGACGAGAACTTCGTCCAGGTGCTGCCAGCGCCGCGACCAAGGGTGCATCCACATGGCCTTCTCCCTCTTCGGAAAGCGGAAAAAGGTGTTGGTCAGCAGGAGACGGTATTCCGCACAGGTTCGCAGAAGGAGGTCGTTATCGTTACAGCTACTGAGGCCGTGTGGACCCAGCACTCCCTGCCAGGCAGCGTGGTCCGTTCCGACGCGGGTTTTGAAGTCACCAAGGACAATTAACTAATCCCCCTTCGGCACAGTCGCCCTAAGGGTGTGGAGATCCTTGTAAAATTTGTCTTCCGCCGCATCATCTCTCGTCATTGGGGGAGCGTAGGCGCTGATGAGGGTGGCGAACTTGTCTCCACGAAGCGGTAGACGGAGGCTCATCAGGCGATCATCGATACCCTGCGGCAGACGGGGCAGTCGTCCAACGATGTCGTTCCGGATGGCAAAGGCGACACCAGCGTCGCGTCGCTCTGCCTTTGGCTGGCCGTTCCAGAAGAAGGTGTAGCTGGCACCCACCTCCAGCTGACCCTGCTCAGAGGATCGGGTCTCGCTGAGAGCAGCAATGTCCGCCTTGTAGATGGCCAATTCCCGAGCGACTTGTGCCGTCCTCTGTTTCGGCTGGTTTCTCATGGGATTGTATAAAATGGAACGAATATTCCAGGCTGCTAGTGTGAGCGGACTCACTCAAGCAGCCCGGAGAGTATGGCTTAGGGGATGGGGATAGGGGTATTGTTTGTTTGAGTTTTACGACCGCGTATTTTACGGTCTGCGAACCGTGGCCGGCTGCAGAAGACGTGAGACCCAGCATTTGTTTAGGGCACCTTTTCTAACCCCTTCCTCCCCGAGGAGGTTAGCAGAGTTGTCCCTAAATAGGGCTGCTGGGACATCCCATACAGCCGCCGAACTCCATTATAGGTCAAGGTTTTTTTAAAGTGTGGGAGTGACCTAAGTTAGCCTGGGCCGCCTACAGGGTTGCTGTTGCACCCACCGTAGGACTTTTGATTCGGACGCGCTTGAAACTATCACGGTGCGCTAAAATCCATGGCTTGGAAGGTTGCCAACTGACGATATAACTCGGACCGCGTGGTCAATCCAGTGCGTGCGTTTGGGCGCAATGGACGACTGACGGACTCAGAAGCTGCAATAGCTCCTTAATGTGGCCTTTATGGCACTCCCACCCCGTGGGATCCGAGCCAGGTTTGGTGGTACACACAGGGGCGTCTCCGGCCACGCCAGCCACATGCGCCGTCTCAAATCTCCGGTCTTCTTGGCTCTGTCACTTCACCGGACTCAGGTGGGGAGGAGGAGAGAGTGAGGTAGATGCGGCGCACGTCTACTATCACTTTAAACTAAATCACGCGCAAGGCGCCATCCCTACACCGTCCTTCCGTGGAGCATACGCCAGCTACAAGAGAAGTGTCAGGAGATGCGAACTCACCTATACACTACCTTCGTGGATCTAACGAAAGCCTTTGACACGGTGAATCGTGACGGACTGTGGAAAGTCATGCAGAAATTTGGTTGTCCTGAGCGGTTCACGCACATGGTGCGTCAGCTTCATGACGGGATGACGGCGCGCGTCACTGACAACGGGACGGTATCCGAAGCATTCGCAGTGACCAGCGGAGTGAAGCAGGGCTGCGTACTGGCCCCCACCCTCTTCAGTCTCATGTTCTCGGCTATGCTGATGGACGCCTACCGTGATGAGCAGCCTGGTATCTGCATCGCCTACAGAACTGACGGGCACCTTCTCAACAGTCGGCGTATGCAGGCTCCAACGCGCGTGTCTACGACTACAGTCCATGACTTGCTCTTCGCGGACGACTGCGTCCTTAACGCTGTGACGGAGGAGGACATGCAAAGGAGCATGAACTTTTTCGCCGAAGGCTGCCCCGATTTTGGATTAACAATCAGTACAGCCAAAACGGTTGTCATGCACCAGCCGCCACCCAGTGTGGAATACAATGCCCCTCGAATCAATGTCAACGGTGCTCAACTCAAAAACGTGGAAACCTTCGCTTATCTAGGGGGCACGATGTCGCGCAACACAAGAATCGATGACGAGGTTGCCCAACGGATCTCCAAAGCTAGTCAGGCCTTCGGCCGGCTGCAGTCCTCCGTGTGGAATCGCCACGTTATTCACTTGAACACCAAACTGAAGATGTACAAGGCCGTCGTCTTGACGACATTCCTTTACGGTGCGGAAACCTAGACCGTCTACTCGAACCAAGCCAGGAAGCTGAATCACTTTCATCTCAGATGCCTCCGCAAAATACTGAAGCTGAGATGGAAAGACAGGATCCCGGGCACGGAAGTAGTGGAGCGGACCGGAATCCTCAGCATCCATGCCATGCTGAGGCAAGTACAACTGCGATGGAGCGGCCACCAGGTAAGAATGGACGACGAGCGACTACCCAAACGACTTTTCTACGGAGATGTCGCTACAGGTTCTTGCGGCAGGGAAATCGAAAACGACGCTACAAAGACTTTTTGAAGAAATCGCTGAAGCAACTGCAAATCAACTCGGTGACCTGTGAGGACCTCGCCCAGGATAGACCGGCATGGAGAAGATCAGTGAAGACTGGTTCAGCAATTTATGAGGCCAACCGGATCGCCGCCGCCAAGGCCAAAAGAGCGGCACGAAAGTCACCATCGCCCCGGACCAACACCGCCAATGCCCAGGTCCTGCCAACATGCCGGCGCTGTCAACGCATCTTCCGCGCGCGAATCGGCCTGGTTGGACATCTTCGGACGCAATGCACCAACAATCCGACAGTTCCAATTTCTTCGTCAAATTCTGCCAACCCTCCTTCTAACTCCCCCACCCTCACTCCTGGCATCAATTCCCTTACTTTCACCATCCATCTTCTCA
Organism: Schistocephalus solidus; assembly: GCA_017591395.1. Lineage (NCBI taxonomy): Eukaryota > Metazoa > Platyhelminthes > Cestoda > Diphyllobothriidea > Diphyllobothriidae > Schistocephalus > Schistocephalus solidus. Next base: position 145,406 of record WEDG01005299.1, read on the forward strand.
TCGCCTGTTACCCCCACGACCGCAACCACCACCGCCTTCACTACCACCACCACCAACATCAGCGATGGGGAATCTCTCCTAAGCTGTACTCAATGCGACCGCACATTCACCTCACGCATCGGCCTGGTCGGTCACTTGCGAATACATCGTACAGAGACCGGTGAGCCAGTGCATGGAACACCATCACACAGCAGAGATCGTCGCCTCCACTGCCCTCACTGTCCTCGCGCATTCACTCATCGCATGGGCCTATTCGGTCACATGCGCATCCATGACAGTGGCATTCACCACAATGCCGACAACACCGATACACCATGCACACCCTCCGCTCCTGCCATTCTTAGCGCCCCTGCCACCCCCACTACCATGAATGACATCCTCCCAGCCTCTCCCGATTTCTCCTGCCCACACTGCGCCCGCAACTTCAACTCACGCATAGGCCTGGTCGTTACCTGCGAATCCATCGCACGGAGGCTGGGACTCCGACATACAGTCGACGCGCCCGCCTTCACTGCCCTCACTGCTCCCGCACATTTACACACCGCATGGGCCTATTAGGACACATGTGCCTCCACGACAACCTCCGGTAAACCACCGGCGGCTAAGCTACATCAGCGCACACTACCTACACCAATACATCGACAACACCCTCACAATCACCATTTATCAGAGTATATAACGGTTTCCTAGAAACCGTGGCTGGGAAGGTTGCCAATCTGACGCTTCCACCAGACCACGCCGTCGGCTCAGTGTATGTACTGTGTGTGTCGAGTGGCTGACCAGTGGACTGGGAGTCAGACGGCGATGGCTGCTCCATATCCCCTGAGTTTGTGAATCCCTGGTGTGCGTTATGGGGGCCAGGTCGTGCTGTGGCGCGCGAAGACGGGTACGCCGATCCGTCAGCCAATGTCTCCCACTCCCACATCAGGCAACTGACCGGCTCGGACAGTGTCTGATGGTGGGGGTTGGGGAGAGAGTGAGGTCGACAGCTCAGCGCATGTTCCTCACTATAAACAATCTGACGCGCTTAAAACTATCACGGTGCGCTAAAAGCCGTAGCTTGGAAGGTTGCCAACTGACGGGATAACTCGGACCGCGTGGTCAGCCCAATGTGTGTTTTGTGTAGAGTGGCTGACTGGCGGACTGAGAGTCAGGCTGCAATGGCTCCTTCTTAATGTGGTCTTTATGGCACTCCCACTCTGTGGGATCCGAGCCAGGTGTGGTGGTACGCCCAGGGGCGGCTCCGGCCGCGCCAGCCACCTGCGCCCTCTCCCATCTCCGGTCTTCTTGCCTGTGTCGTGAGACCGGGCTCAGGTGGCGCAGGAGAAGAGTGTTCGGTAATGTTAACCGCCGCGGTTGGAAGGTTGCCAACTAACAATTACACTCAGACCTCGCAGTTAGTCCAATGTGTGTTGTGTGGAGTGGCTGACTCGTGGTCTGAGAGTCAGGCTGCGATGGCTCCTTCTTAACGTGACCTCTGGCTATCTCGCACATGTGAGATGTAAGCCGTTCAACCCCCTGTTGTGTGAAATCCTGGTGCTTGTGTTTGGGGGGCCAGGTCGTGTACGTAGTACACGTAGACGAGGTCACTAGCAGCTGCGCCCGCTTCCGCATCAGACAACTGACCGGCTCTGACAGTGGTCTGATTGTGGGGGCGGGGAAGAAAGTGAGGTCGAAATCTCAGCGTATTTTCCTCACTATAAACAATCTGACGCGCTCCAAACTATCGCGGTGCGCTAAAAGCCGTGGCTTGGAAGGTTGCCAACTGATGGGATAACTCGGACCGCGTGGTCAGCCCAATGTGTGTTTTGTGTGGAGTGGCTGACTGAGAGTCAGGTTGCAATGGCTCTTTCTTAATGTGGCCTTTATGGCACTCCCACACTGTGGAATCCGAGCCAGGTGTGGTGGCACGCACAGGGGCCGCGCCAGCCACCTGCGCCCTCTCCCATCTCCGGTCTTCTTGACTCTGTCTGGGCACCGGGCTCAGGTGGGGGAAGAGGAGAGAGTGCGGTAGATGCAGCGCAAGTCTACTATCCATTTAAACTAAATCACGCGCAAGTCACCGTCCCTGCTCCACTTTCCCATGAGCATACGGTGGACAGCGTCGGACTACGACGGTCGAACTGTCGTCGTGTGTGTGTGTGTTTGTGTGTGTCAGCATGGTAAGGCGCGCTCTCCATCACCGCCCTCGAAATTCCCCCGAACGCTTTTGATGTCAGCGTGGCCAGTACCCGTACTTCCAGTTGCCCTGCTCCTCAGCCAGCCCTGGTCATGTCTCCGTCGCGCAGTTTCGCCACCCTGCCCGCTCCACGACCATCGAGTATGAGTGCTGATAATGCCGCTGCTACAGTCAGGGCTCGCACCCTGCCTAACGCTAGCACAACAACCGGTAGCGTGCCCCCCTCGTTGGAAGCCGAGGCGATCTCGGCAGCGTGGGCAGCCTGTAGGAGTACAACGCCGCCGGCTGCGCCAGTGGATGCGACTAACTCAGCAAGGGCCACGCGCATCAAGCCCAGCCCCATCTCACCTTCAAGTTCTGCCGCTGCCCTCCTGGCAACAGCGTTCGCAATGGCTAGCAATGCTTCCAGTGGAGCAGACTCCCACTATCATACCCACTTTGCTCCTCATCATCCCAACCCCCTTCTAACGGACGCCGTGTCCCAGCAGCCACACTTTATAAGCCCTACCAGCGGAGGTCAGGCCTACAAGCATTTGCCCCTCATCGACCACTTGGGTGCTGATCTGGGTGCAGGCACACCTGGAAAAACGTCCAAGAAACCCCGTACTTCCATGAAAAGCGCCTTCAGGTAAGACCCTAAACGGGCCACGTGATAGATGAGTGGGCCCAACACGGGGGCCACATCAGGGCACGACAGGCGTTATTCGGGTTGCGTTCCCATAACAAATGCCGAACATGGAGGTGTGGTGGCACGCCTAGGGGCGGCTAGGACTTAGGGGACCCAGCCGTGCCAGCCACCTCCGTCCTCTCCCGCCTCCGATCTTCTTGACTCTGTCTTGACACCGGGCTCAGGTGGGAGAGGAGGAGAGAGTGCGGTAGATGCAGCGCAAGTCTACTATCACTTTAAACTAAATCACGCGCAAGTCACCGTCCCTGCTCCACTTTCCCATGGAGCATACGGTGGACATCGTCGGACTACGTTGGTCGAACTGTCGTGTGTGTGTGCCCCCTAAACGGGCCACGTGGTAGCTGCGTTGGACCAACACGGGAGCCACATCAGGGCATGGCAGGCGTTATTCGGGTTGCGCTCCCATAACAAATGCCGAACATGGAGGTGTTGTGGCACGCCTAGGGGTGGCTAGGACTTAGGGGACCCGGCCGCGCCAGCCACCTGTGTCCTCTCCCGCCTCCGGTCTTCTTGACACTGTATTGACCCTGGGCTCAGGTGGGGGAGGAGGAGAGAGTGCGGTAGATGCAGCGCATGTCTACTATCACTTTAAACTAAATCACGCGCAAGTCATCGTCCCTGCTCCACTTTCCCATGGAGCATACGGTGGACATCGTCGGACTACGACGGTCGAACTGTCGTGTGTGTGCCCCCTAAACGGGCCACGTGGTAGCTGCGTTGGACCAACACGGGAGCCACATCAGGGCATGGCAGGCGTTATTCGGGTTGCGCTCCCATAACAAATGCCGAACATGGAGGTGTTGTGGCACGCCTAGGGGTGGCTAGGACTTAGGGGACCCGGCCGCGCCAGCCACCTGTGTCCTCTCCCGCCTCCGGTCTTCTTGACACTGTATTGACCCTGGGCTCAAGTGGGGGAGGAGAGATTGCTGTAGATGCTGTGCAAGTCTACCATCAATTTAAACTAAATCACGCGCAAGTCACCGTCCCTGCACAACCTTTCCGTGGAGCATACGGTGGACATCGTCGAAATCGACGGTCGAACTATCATGTTGCTCGCATTATAGGGGATTTAGCTTCTTCAGCCGTTCCGCCTACACCAATTCTCTGCTATCTTAGCGTTTTTCTCTTGCAACGGGATTCGATCAGAAAGAAGAAGTGCAGTTGATGCGGCGAAAGTCATCCACTTGCAAGGCTCTTTTCCATCATCAAGTTGGCAGTGGTTTCATTCTCCATATAAGACCAAAGTATTGCCTATGAAGAGAACAGAGGAATGTGTATGGGTAATTAATATTTTTCAGTGTCTGTCTGCTGTTTTCGTGTAGATTAACATCTAGAATATTGTCTACTCGAATAGTCCTGTATAGGCAATCAGCCATTCAACCGTCTAACCTACTTGCTAAAATTCCGTGGCAATGAATGTCTGAAGTGACGCCCCATAGTTATGACTTAGTTGTTTCTGCTTTTTACGGTGGTACCATGTTCTTCGCATGGAAAGGAATTAGGAACGCATTAGTGTGTCTGATGTCGATTAACGGCTATTAAATTATTAATCACTATCTAGCAACTTTATTAACGACATTTGCTATTCCAAGAGGTGCACTTTTGCGTACGTGGTACCAGATAAATCTGGTGCAGCAAAGCGGCCTAGGCTTCCATAGTTAGGCCTTTGAAGATTCAACTTACGATCTCAGCAGGACTGTTGGTGAGCCCGAAAATGGATCTGCCTTGCGAATCTGGAAGATCGGAATATCAATTGACTTCGAACATCTGACTGGTTTGGCTGAAATGGAGCATCTGACGAGAGCTCAGAAGTTTACAGTTCAACTTACTTGAACAGCTGAAGTTTTATAATTGTGCGATCTTGCTGTTTGTCTAGCTGCTAATGCGTATCCTTGTTTTTCCCGTCTCTTGCCAGGTGCTGTCTCCAGAGTACCTGAACGTGTACATAAAGAAGGCGCACCTCGTTATTCGAATGTTGGAATTGCGCTTCGGTCAGCCCGTGCTCCTTCAGGTGTTTAACAAACTCTTCGTCTTGGCGCATCTCTCTTCTCCGGTGCAGGATACAACTGGCACTGGCGAGGGTGGAGGCGGCGGCAGTCTGAAGGAATCAAAACCACTCTCCGTTTCCACCGGACAGGCACAGTCACCGCAGCAACAGCATCCAGCGGTCCCTCCTTGTCTCAGTGACGAGAACCAGTCCAACCTGTTGTTGTCAACGGACTCCTTTCGTCGCATCATCTCTACTGTTACTGGCCAGGATATTAAGAACTTCCTCGACCTGTGGGTCTACAAGCCGGGCCACGTGCGCCTCTTCGCAAAATTCCAGTTTAACCGGAAGCGAAACGTGGTAGAGTTGGAACTCAAACAGGTACAGATTAGAGGTTGGGAGGCTTTGCATGTTTAACGGTAGTGTCCAGCTCTCACGCACCAAGCCCTCCAGGCTGAATTGACTGTGGTTCAATAAGGATTGCAAGTGCAACGCGTGTCCTCTTCATTTGTTTCTGGTCGGTCGTTTTCGGACATCCCAGTTTGTAGATGATAGTGTGGGACTTGTCCAACATAGATCGTTGTATTCGTTGTATCCCAATGCGCAGACTGGGTCAAAGCTACCGAAACTGAATTTTAAGGTAGTGGCAAATTTTGACAACACTTGAACTTGCTCTATAAGCCTATTAGAGCAGCTATCACCGCTGTCACACTGCCATATGTAGCAGTGGCCACTGACGAAACTGCACCCGAGATTAGTGAGAAAGCGGAGGCAGCTACTTTGATGGGCTTATGGAGTAGGTTCAAATGTTGTCCACTTGGTGTGTGTTGTTACCCGATGGTGGCTTTGGCAGTCGCGACCCTCTGGCCGTACGTGTGTGTCCGTTCGGAAGTCAATCGGGTGCCTGTAGGTCAGCGAGTCTGGAAACCCTAACTGCGAAGGTGAATGACTTTGAGGCATCGGGTCTTGAACAAGGACGTCATCCATAGCAATTTTAACTGTCGGAAACACCTTCAATCAGACGTGTAGTTCTTCCTATTTATCTAGACTCCGCCTGTCTTTTAATTCTCCCCTAACGCGAGCATCCTGTGGCAGTTCAGGCACTGTCGTGTTATGTTCAGTACAGTACAGTTTCCGAGGCAAAAAACATTCTCTCCCATTTTCCACGTTGTAGGACTTGCAGTCTCGAAGTACCCTCAACTACACCGGCACGTTGACTGCTATGCTGCAGGAGCTAGATGGTCCTTTCTTGCACACGTTCAAGCTGGAAGAGGGCCGTACTTCTCGCGACCTGCCCTGTCATTCCAAGTCCCGCAAGCACAAAAAGAAAAAAATCCCTCTCTCCAATGGTGACGAGGTGGAGATGGATTTGGGTCGCATTGATGCCGATTCACCCCTTCTGTGGCTGCGGCTTGATCCTGATCTCCAGGTCATTCGCAGTATACACACTGACCAAGCAGACTATATGTGGCACCTGATGCTGGCCCACGATCGTGACTGCCTCGGCCAGCTTGAGGCTGTCCGTGTGTTGGCCAATTTCGCCTCCCCAGAAACTCGACTTGCCCTGTCCAACATTGTGGCCGACTCACGTGTCTACTTTCGTGTTCGTATAGATGCCTGTTTCGCTCTGTGTCGTGTGGCCAATGAGCTGGCTCTAGGTACCGGCGGCGTTGGTGGTGGCGGTAATCCTAACTCTTCAGCTTCCGCTTCCTGCGTCCTGTTACCGCTTTTTTGGCAACTCTACTCCTCACCCATTGCCCGTGGATTGATTCGTCAGAACGACTTTTCTCATTTACAGAGCTACTTCTTACAGAAGGCAATTGTCCGCGCAGTCGCTACCCTTCGTGTCCAGCAGGTCTGTCCTCGTGATGTGCTCAGCTTCCTGGTTGAATTGAATCGCTACAACGATAATTCACGCAATCCCTACTCTGACTGTTATTATCGGGCAGAGCTCATCAAGGCCATGAAGGACACCCTAACACCGGCCATCGTAATGCGCGGTGTGCTCTCCGTATCTTCTTTGCCACCGGAAGCTCGCACCGTGGTGGAGGAAGTAGCGCGCTGCATGAATCTCGAATCGCAGCTTCCCAGCTACAAGAACACCGTCACCGTGGCCTGTCTACTGGCTATTCGTCGTCTCCAGCGCTTCAGTTTCGTACCCGTTGAACCTACCCTCTTCTACAAGGCCGCGGTCTCCGGTCGTTACATTGACGTCCGCTTGGCGGCTCTGGAATGCCTAGTAGACTTCGTTCGCGGGGAGCGTGACCAGGCTGCTTTGTACTGGCTTTTTGAGAATATCATCGAGTGCAACGAGGGCTCCACAGACTCTTCGCACGCCCGTCTTCGATATGAGACTGTGCGGATGTTGCTTAAGGTGCCTCCTTTCCCCCGCGGAGAGTCAGGCAGCCGACTGGACACGCCTCAGCTCGTGGACCGTCTCTGGAACCTAATGAATTCGGGCTGTTCCGGTGATTCACGTCTACGCTGCGCCGTGGCAGACCTTTACTTCAGCCTCTATGGAAACTGTCGACCCACCTGTCTGCCTCTGCCCGACGGGGTCCTTTTAGTGCGGGTGCGGGAGGGTCGCTCGATGCTTCGTCTCTCGGAGAAGGACTGCGCCTCTACGGATGGGGAGACGGAGGATGTGTGTGAACGGCTCTCTGACTACGAAGAAAGCGCTCACGTTGGGCGTAATACCTCTAGCCGGCGTCACGAAAGTCGTCGGTATGATCGTGAGATGGACGCTAATGAGGATACCTTCTCTTCTGAGACTGACCACGGACATGAGGGGATGGGTGAGCCTAAGCGTAGCAGCACTGCCCTCTTTGATCTCATGGACACACCACCAAAACGGCGAATGGAACATCTGAGCGATGATGACGACTACCTCTAGGGTACTCTTTTCGTTTTTAATATTTCATTATTACCTTATGCAACTTCAGGGACATCATGGGATAATGTTTTAAATTTAATGTGACTTTCTGTAAGCCGAGGTATTTCGCCTATTAGCTGCGTTTGGTTTCGAGTTATACACTACTTTTAAGCACTTCCGACACACTTGAATGTATGTTACCATCGGCATTCAGTGCACACAGAAAGAAAGCGAAGTAGATAAAACTCGAGTCGGCTTCAGTAAATACAAATTCATGCGCAGGTAAAAACTGCGCCCACTATTTCCAGGGCAGCGCACCGGGATATTTGATGATGAATTCGGTCGTCTTTCTGTGTCCAGTGAGAATGAGACGTCCGAGTCCAACAGGTTAAGAATTTGCTTAACCAGTTTTTCATGCTTATGCGGCAATCATGAAGATGCCGTAACATTATGCAAATCAGGACTTCGACTTGTGCTTCGCAAAGCCTTGCTGCCCGACTTGGAGAGTTGGTGCACCGTCGTTTTTCTTGTACACTTTCGCATTTAAGTTCAAACAGGTCCTGAAACAGTGAATTCGACCTGTGGCTCTGACGACTCCACATGGTCTTCTAGTGTTCAGTCAGACGCCCCTTCATGGTTTCCACCACCGAATGCTGTAGGACGGAAGGCGAGGGAAAGTCGACGTCAAAGGGTGCCACATCTTCCTCAGGCTTTATCCTCAGACGTTTGGTGCCTTTATCAACGTGTTTCGTTGACGTGGCAGTGGTCAGTTAACCCTCACTTTCGAATTTCGGTTGACAGAACGCCTATTTGCTTTTTCAGAGTCTGATATGTCCCGGAGAGTCGTGGATGATCAGGGGGAAAATTTATCCTATGCACTTTTAGGTGCTCATGAAACTGTGTCACTGCAGGACTGTAGTCTTCACGGACCTACACTCAGTTTCGCACGGCCTGCATATCCTACAGGCCACTCTCTACTGTCATCATCCGTTAAATTAATTCTGTGATTTATTTCAGTTTCTGAAGAGGCAGATCCTCTTTGCCTTGCCTTGTACCGCGGCGGAGTGTGGCTTGTGTCCTATCAGCCCCTTGCACGTCAATAAGCTTGTAAGGCTCAAAGATATTTCCTCCACTCTAGGCACACACAATAATTTTTTTCCCATCCAACAGCGGAAACTAGAGGGGCAATAACAGCTATGTACTCTTACACTGGGCAAGTTGGCCTGGTGCAGCAGGTTGCTAGGGGCAGAGCTAAACAGGCGTGCGTCAGAGAGCGCGTGAAATGCGTTGGCTGACAGGCAAAAGCGGGGGCTCGAGGCCCCACCGAAATTTATTCGGCTTTGTTAATTTAATGGACTGGCCGCGGAAGCCCTTCGCTCTGGTATGTCTCTTTTCCAGGTTGCGCTTTCTGTTTTTTGGAACATTGAGGGGTCCTACTTTCGTTTCGTTGGCCAAAAATTCTCTAACATTAGCTTTTCACGTATCGCTCTTGAATGTGTGTGCAGTAAATCAACTCATGTTGTTTAGTTTTCTGGAGGAGACATGAAGGAAGAGACAGGCCTATGCAATTACATAGATAATGAAAATATGAGAGATTGACAGGGTTTAAAAGTCTTATGGTTAACAATCATCGTTCTCACGTCGCCCACATGGTGAGGTTGGTGTGTTGTGGTACTTTAGACAGGGGCAGGGGGAGGCATGGTAGTGTGTGATCGGTATTCGGTTGGGTGTAGGGAGTGAAAATCACTGTCGCTGTACACAAACTGAACCACAGTCATCAGGGGGTTGGGGCAACGTGGGTCACCAACTGATGTAGGTGTCAGCCACGGAAGAGTTTTACCTTTACCAAGCTGTCTCCAGTTTGAGTATAGGTTCCAACACGGTTTCACCACAATTGGCTGTATTATTTACGTTTTTCCATTGGTTGAGATGCGCTTGACTAAAGCAAACAGGTGTTCGCCGATATGGACATCACGGGAATACAATTCTTTCTAAGGTCATATGTTGATCGGTCGGTCAGTGACTAATAATTTAACAGAATTGCTAGGCGCAATCGTATACATACAATCTCATGTATACTAAGAGGAATTTTATTTTGTCTACTTTCAGATCGTCCTTGAATTAGCGTTGAAAACTGCATGATTTTTAGTGTTTTCAATCCCTTCCCCATAAATTTAGATTCTCTTCTATGCGTTTATCAAAACCTTCAAAATACGATATTTTCTAAAAGCATATACCGGTGAAGTGAGCTCTTGGATATACTTCCGGTAGGGACACGTGAATTGGAAGGCCTCGCCCAAGTAGCTAGGGTGGCCCTGCACACAGCTCCATGTAGGGTAGCTATTCCCGTGTCCTAAACCGTAGCCTTACTCTTAACTCTAACCTTTACCTTAAACCTAAGCTGAAACCTAATCACAAACGTATCCCTATTTGCTCTTGGAACTTAGCGTAAAGACGCCCTTATCACAGGCGTTTTTTGTTCTCTTGTCATGTTTAGGGGACCCTATAAGTCATCCTTACCTAGGTTTATTCTCGCCCTTTGCCAGGAAACCCACCTATCTGTGCGTCTGGTGCGAAAATTGCTCCTACTCGTATTACTGGCCCTCCGACAGTTTAACGACTGATTAGCCCTTGCATGAGTTGGTTGATGGAGGATAGCTTTTTGGATGGTAAGATAACTGCCTCTAATAGCTCTCCTGGCACACCAGCTTGAGTTTCGAGGATTCTGCTGAGCGGTAGCAGAGTTGAAGCCCAACTTGGTGCCGAGTTACCTATTTTCACCTGCGCTGGCAGCCATTGATCGGGCCTACCTGCAGGACACCTAACCACTCCCTGTATGACAGCATGCAAGTCCTCAAACTTCGAGTTTCTAGGCAAAGCGCAACTAACGGCCTGTTGTTTGCTGACCAGGCCAGTCGAGTGCACGCTCTTTGCTCCGGGATGCGCCGGTGTCGGAGCCTACGTGTCCCCCACTCCCCGTCTGATGTATCTTGACCCGTAAAGTTGCTTACCGTTTTTGTCTGCTGGTTGGCCTCTCCTTTCCCTACTTACCTCTAACACAGCAGAAAGTGACCTGAAATCAACTTTGCAGCTCCAAAATTTTCGGATTCTCAAACACATTGTCCTTGGGCATTTATATGTCATTAGTACACATCAAGGTCATTTTCAAGTTCTCTAATTTTTCCGATCTTGTCTCAGGTCTCTGGCGGCGAAATGTGGTGAACCTGGTCGTCATGCTCGCCAGCTCTACGTGAATCACTTTTGCACATTTTGTAAAAAGCTCTCTCTTTCATCTGTACATATTGTGTTTGATATGATTACGCCGTGTTCTGATCTTCGTCATTTTTCTTGCCTATCCGTCGGCGGGGTAGGAAGCAAGCTCTTCGCCCAAAATGGTCACATTTCGGCTCTAAATGCCAAGTAATGACGTGCTCGTGACAGGCCAGACAGAGTCAAGATGACCGGGGTTTAGCTTGGGCGCAGGGGCTGACAGAGCTAGACAATCCGTATACGCGGGCCACACACAACCTTATCACCTGTAAAATGCATTAGGTTTTCGCGGGCAGGGCTTCGGATCTCACGGTCATGAGAATGTCATGGGGCCATATTGAAGAGGAGTTAGGGAGCCTGACTTCTAGTCCTCTCGCCAGTCATCCCGCATATCCACAGTACTGAACACGGAGACTGAGTTCTGCAGTCAGCCGACAGCCTCCCAAGTCACGAACTTTAGCGCATCGTGATAACTTAAAAGCGCGTCAGGTTTTTCATACTGAGAAATACGCTGATCTGCCATAAGGATAGATTCTTCATGCCGACCTCAATTTCTCTTCACTCGCCGTGCACCAGGTGACTGTCCGAGCATGCCAGTCATCCAGTGCTGGGATATGAGCAGTGACTGACATATCTGCAGCAGCCTGTCTAGGTATTCCATACACGACCTAGTCAGGCACCAGGTTGCATCAAGGAATACGCTTCCCATTGGCATAAACTGTATGTCGGGTGTTGTCGAGAGGTCCGTTTGTAGTGCATGGGGTGAAGTGTGGTGGTGAGATAATGTCTGCTATGCTACAGGCTTTAGCCCTTTGTGAGTGATGTTATGCTGCCAACCAGTTTGTCAGCCTTCGGTACAATTGTTCAGAGAGCGTACAACTAATTCTTCACGTTATCTGAGTTGGCGATTGAGGGCGCATGGTGACGGTAGTTGAGAAGACGTGGACGCGATTGCTGGGATAAATCTTTATTCGCTTGGCGTTTATGGTGTCCTCTTAAGCCCGTCATCAGCGCCAGCATTAGAAACAGGCAATTCGTACACATTGAGTTGCAATATTTATAGGATGCTTTAGCCATAGTTCACAGGCCCCTATTGCATTGACCTTCCCGACCCGTATTCAGTGCCGAAATTCAGCTTGGTCAAAGTAATTAACCATTCGGAGAGCGCGCAGTCGAACGTTATTTCAAACGCCGATGCCGGTAAGCCATATAGACGAGTAATAATCTCGCCAACATCCAACACAGTTGATCAAAATTCAGCGATCAGGGACTGGAATATCGGCCATCAAGCAATTATCGCACCAGAGGGCAATCGTCCTCGATAAACGGGGAGCCGCTTATTGTCATGAGTATTCGAGCGGAGACTGTATACGGTCAATTGAGGGCATATCTGAAGTGCTCTGTTCCAAATTTCCAAAATATTGGATTTCCCCGTATAGGCGCTGTCCTATCGGAGGTGAACAGCCGTAGGATTCCTTTGACTGCCTCTATGGCAATCGCACTCAGTTTGGGTGGGCTGGAGGGGTTCCTTGCTTGTTCCCGTGGGAAAATAGTCCATGGTGTGTGACTACGCGCGTGTGGCATGCGCAAAAAGGCTTTGTTTGCCCCTGTGCCCGAGCCAGTCTGTGGTCCTGCCCCTATCCAGACACCGGACTCCTGCAGGCAAACGCTGCCTAAGTCACCCACCGTGCGCTCGCTATGCTGTGGGTCACAGTGGATATCAAACGAATAGGCCTGTGGACGTGTCTGACCAGGCCGATTCGAGCACAGGAAGTGCGTTGGCAGTGTGAGCATGAAATTAGGTATCTGGTATCACTGGTGTTGGTCCGGGGTGCTTGTGATTTGCGAGCCACCCTTTTGGCCTTGGCAGCTGCGATCCGGTTGGCCTCATAGATTGCTGCACTAGTCTTCATGGATTTTCTCCAGGCCGGTCTATCCTGGGCTCGGTCCTCCCAGGTCGCCGGGTTGATTTGAAGCTGCTTCAAGGAAGTCTACAAAGTGTCCTTGTAGCGTCGCTCTTGACCCCCTTGTCGATGAGGACCCATGGTGACGTCTCCACAGAATAGTCGTTTGGGTAGTCGCTCGTCGTTCGTCCTCACAAGGTGGACGCTCTAATGCAGTTTAATTTGTAAAGCTGCGTGTAGATACCGGGGAGGCCTGTTCGTTCCAGCATTTCTGTGTCTGGGATTTTGTCTTGCCTTCTCAGCTTCCGTATTCTGCGGGGGTGGCTGATGTGGAAGTAATTGAGCTTACGCGCTCGCTTTTGATATATCTTCCAAGTCTCCGCTCCATACAACAGTATCGTCAAGATGATACATTCATACATCTTGACTTTGATGCTGAGATGGAGACCTGTTCGATTCAAGACGACATTCTACATGCATCCAAAGGCTTTGTGGCTTTGGCTATCCGGTGGGCGACCTCGTCGTCGATTTTCGTGCTGCGTGAAGGTAAAGGTATCCACGGATTTCAGTTTGGCGCTGTTGACATTGATGCAAGCAATGTTGGGCGTGGTATTGGGCGGTGGCTGATGCTTGACCACCGTTTTCTCCATATTGATGCGCAATCCAAAGTTATCGTAAGCGACAGCTAAGAGGGTCATGCACCTTTGCATGTCCCCCTCTGTCGTTGCATTGAATGCACAGTCGACGGCGAAGAGAAGTTCGTGAATGGTGGCTGTGGATTCTTGCAATTTGAAGTGCATACGTCGTTGATTAAGGAGTTGACCATCCGTCCGTTAGGCGATGCGGATCCCGGGGCGTTCGTCACAGTAGGCGTCCGCTAAAATGGCAGAGAACATGAGACTGAAGAGGATAGGTGCGAGGTCGCAGTCCTGCTTCACTCCGTTGGTCTCCTCGAATGCCTCTGAAATGGCTCCGTTGTCCGTGACGCGCTCTTTCATGCCATCATGGAGGTGACGCACCAAGTGAGTGAATCGCTCGGGACAGCCGAATTTCTACATGATTTTTCACAGTCCTTCGAGATTCACTGTGTCAAAGGCTTTCGTCCGATCCACGAAGGGTGACTATAAGTGAATCCGTGTCCCATAAAATTTCTCCTGCAGCAGACGCACGGTGAAGTTTATAACGGTGGTGCTGCGATGAAGGCAGGAGCCGCATTGGCTTTCCGGAATGAGTCTTTGTTCCAGGGGCCTGTTGAGGCGATTGAGTAGAATGCGGGCCATGATTTCGCTTGTGATGTTGAGCAGCGAGATTCCACGGTGGTGGCCACAGACTTGGTGGTTCCCCTATTCTTGTAGGGACGGACGATTGTGGTGTCCTAGAAACCATTAGGGTGTTGCCCTTGGCGCCAACTCTTCTTGAAGAGCGTCGCGAGTTTGTTCGTAATTTGGGGGCCGCAGTTCTTGTAAATCTCAGCAGGGATCATGTATAATTCAGGTAATTTCCCGCTGGAGAGATGCTGCACGGCCCCTGATGGTTTCTTGGAGAGATGGCATGAGATCGAGGTCAGCGTTGATCTCCGATTCAGGTAGTCGTACGATGGTGGAGGGTCGGTTGAGGACGCTTCTAAGCGCTCCACTCAGCGCAGGCGAACAGGCATATGCAGCGTGCCTTTTTCGGTTTCATGCGTTCCCACGACAGCGGAATTCACCGCGATGTTGACACACCTTGCGCACCCATCAACACCATCCACAACCCTTCCATGAGCTTGATCACCAGTAACAGCAGCACAAGCCCCATCCTCTCAGTACCTCCCGACATATCCTGCACTCATTCTAAATGCACATGCCCTTCACGCATATGTCTGGTCGGTCACTTGCGAATCCATCGCACAGTGACAAGCAAAACAGTGCTAGGAGCACCGATATACACCCGCTACACCCAGCCCAACTATCCGCACTGCCCATGCAAATTCACAACTCGCATGCACCGATTAAGTCACATACGCCTCTGTGAGATAGATACGCAAGTGACCAAACAGGCCGATGCCTGATTGCGTGTGCAGTGACAATGAGGACAAGATAGGTCGGTAGGTGCTGAGTCTGGGGGGCTCTGTTGCTGGTACTGGAAGTCGAGCTCACGGGAGGAATCTGGGAAGTGTTGATGGGTGCGCAATCGTAGGTTGCATAACGGTGGATTCCGCTTACGTGGATGCGCATGTGACCTAGTAGGCCCATGTAGTGAGTCAATGCGCGGTAGCATAGGGGGAATTGCAGGCGGCTGTCTCTGCTGTGTGTTGGTGCTCAAGGCAATACTTCACCAGTCTCTGTGCGGTGGATTCGCAAGTGACCGACCAGGTCGATATGTGGGGTGAATGTGCGATCGCAATGAGGACAGGTAAGTTACGAGTCCCGATCGCTGGTACTAGGGGTGGTGGTGGTAGTAGCAGGTAGCGGATAGTCGGAGGTGGTGGAAGTGGGACAAGCGGTGCTCGTCGACGTGAGCTGCACAAGGGATGGGGGATTTCGAAGATGTCTGACCAGACCGATTCACGCACGGAATGTGCATGACAGCATGGGCATTGACGGTGTTGATCCGGGGTGCTTGTCACTTGTGAGCTGCCCTTTTGGCCTAAGCAGTCGCGATCCGGTTGGCCTCATAGATTGCTGCACCAATCTTCAGGGATTTCCTGCAGACCAGTCTATCCTGGGCGTGGTCCTCCCAGGTCACCGGGTTGATTTGCCGCGGCTACAAGGAAGTCTTCAGAGTGTCCTTGTAGCGTCGCTCTTGACTCCCTTGTCAATGAGGACCCATGGCGACGTCTCCACAGAATAGTCGTTTGGGTAGTTTCTCGTCATCCATCCTCACGAGGTGCCCGCTCCAGCGAAGTTGCTTTTGTTGAAGCTGCGTGTAGATGAAGGGGAGGCCTGTTCGTTCCATCATTTCTGTGTCCGGGATCCTGCCTTGCCATCTCAGCTTCCGTATTCTGCGGAGTTAGCTGATGCGGATGTGGTTGAGCTTCAGCACTCGCTTTTGATAGATCTTCCAAGTCTTCGCTCCATACAACAGTGTCGGCAAGATGACAGCTTCGTACATCTTGACTTTGGTGCTGAGATGGAGACCGTGTCGATTCCAGACGAAATTCTGCATGCATCCGAAGGCTTTGTGGCTTTAGCTATCCGGTGGGCGACCTCATCGTCGATTTTGGTGCTGCGTGAGAGGATGCTGCCCAGGTAGGTGAAGGTATCCACGGATTTCAGTTGGGCGCTGTTGACATTGATGTAAGCAATGTTCGGCGTGGTATTGGGCGGTGGCTGATGCTTGACCACCGTTTTCTCCATATTGATGCGCAATCCAAAGTTATCGTAAGCGACAGCTAAGAGGGTCATGCACCTTTGCATGTCCCCCTCTGTCGTTGCATTGAATGCACAGTCGACGGCGAAGAGAAGTTCGTGAATGGTGGCTGTGGATTCTTGCAATTTGAAGTGCATACGTCGTTGATTAAGGAGTTGACCATCCGTCCGTTAGGCGATGCGGATCCCGGGGCGTTCGTCACAGTAGGCGTCCGCTAAAATGGCAGAGAACATGAGACTGAAGAGGATAGGTGCGAGGTCGCAGTCCTGCTTCACTCCGTTGGTCTCCTCGAATGCCTCTGAAATGGCTCCGTTGTCCGTGACGCGCTCTTTCATGCCATCATGGAGGTGACGCACCAAGTGAGTGAATCGCTCGGGACAGCCGAATTTCTACATGATTTTTCACAGTCCTTCGAGATTCACTGTGTCAAAGGCTTTCGTCCGATCCACGAAGGGTGACTATAAGTGAATCCGTGTCCCATAAAATTTCTCCTGCAGCAGACGCACGGTGAAGTTTATAACGGTGGTGCTGCGATGAAGGCAGGAGCCGCATTGGCTTTCCGGAATGAGTCTTTGTTCCAGGGGCCTGTTGAGGCGATTGAGTAGAATGCGGGCCATGATTTCGCTTGTGATGTTGAGCAGCGAGATTCCACGGTGGTGGCCACAGACTTGGTGGTTCCCCTATTCTTGTAGGGACGGACGATTGTGGTGTCCTAGAAACCATTAGGGTGTTGCCCTTGGCGCCAACTCTTCTTGAAGAGCGTCGCGAGTTTGTTCGTAATTTGGGGGCCGCAGTTCTTGTAAATCTCAGCAGGGATCATGTATAATTCAGGTAATTTCCCGCTGGAGAGATGCTGCACGGCCCTGATGGTTTCTTGGAGAGATGGCATGAGATCGAGGTCAGCGTTGATCTCCGATTCAGGTAGTCGTACGATGGTGGAGGGTCGGTTGAGGACGCTTCTAAGCGCTCCACTCAGCGCAGGCGAACAGGCATATGCAGCGTGCCTTTTCGGTTTCATGCGTTCCCACGACAGCGGAATTCACCGCGATGTTGACACACCTTGCGCACCCATCAACACCATCCACAACCCTTCCATGAGCTTGATCACCAGTAACAGCAGCACAAGCCCCATCCTCTCAGTACCTCCCGACATATCCTGCACTCATTCTAAATGCACATGCCCTTCACGCATATGTCTGGTCGGTCACTTGCGAATCCATCGCACAGTGACAAGCAAAACAGTGCTAGGAGCACCGATATACACCCGCTACACCCAGCCCAACTATCCGCACTGCCCATGCAAATTCACAACTCGCATGCACCGATTAAGTCACATACGCCTCTGTGAGATAGATACGCAAGTGACCAAACAGGCCGATGCCTGATTGCGTGTGCAGTGACAATGAGGACAAGATAGGTCGGTAGGTGCTGAGTCTGGGGGGCTCTGTTGCTGGTACTGGAAGTCGAGCTCACGGGAGGAATCTGGGAAGTGTTGATGGGTGCGAAATCGTAGGTTGCATAACGGTGGATTCCGCTTACGTGGATGCGCATGTGACCCAGTAGGCCCATGTAGTGAGTCAATGCGCGGTAGCATAGGGGGAATTGCAGGCGGCTGTCTCTGCTGTGTGTTGGTGCTCAAGGCAATACTTCACCAGTCTCTGTGCGGTGGATTCGCAAGTGACCGACCAGGTCGATATGTGGGGTGAATGTGCGATCGCAATGACGATAGGTAAGTTACGAGTCCCGATCGCTGGTACTAGGGGTGGTGGTGGTAGTAGCAGGTAGCGGATAGTCGGAGGTGGTGGAAGTGGGACAAGCGGTGCTCGTCGACGTGAGCTGCACAAGGGATGGGGGATTTCGAAGATGTCTGACCAGACCGATTCACGCACGGAATGTGCATGACAGCATGGGCATTGACGGTGTTGATCCGGGGTGCTTGTCACTTGTGAGCTGCCCTTTTGGCCTAAGCAGTCGCGATCCGGTTGGCCTCATAGATTGCTGCACCAATCTTCAGGGATTTCCTGCAGACCAGTCTATCCTGGGCGTGGTCCTCCCCAGGTCACCGGGTTGATTTGCCGCGGCTACAAGGGAAGTCTTCAGAGTGTCCTTGTAGCGTCGCTCTTGACTCCCTTGTCAATGAGGACCCATGGCGACGTCTCCACAGAATAGTCGTTTGGGTAGTTTGCTCGTCATCCATCCTCACGAGGTGCCCGCTCCAGCGAAGTTGCTTTTGTTGAAGCTGCGTGTAGATGAAGGGGAGGCCTGTTCGTTCCATCATTTCTGTGTCCGGGATCCTGCCTTGCCATCTCAGCTTCCGTATTCTGCGGAGTTAGCTGATGCGGATGTGGTTGAGCTTCAGCACTCGCTTTTGATAGATCTTCCAGGTCTTCGCTCCATACAACAGTGTCGGCAAGATGACAGCTTCGTACATCTTGACTTTGGTGCTGAGATGGAGACCGTGTCGATTCCAGACGAAATTCTGCATGCATCCGAAGGCTTTGTGGCTTTAGCTATCCGGTGGGCGACCTCATCGTCGATTTTGGTGCTGCGTGAGAGGATGCTGCCCAGGTAGGTGAAGGTATCCACGGATTTCAGTTGGGCGCTGTTGACATTGATGTAGCAATGTTCGGCGTGGTATTGGGCGGTGGCTGATGCTTGACCACCGTTTTCTCCATATTGATGCGCAATCCAAAGTTATCGTAAGCGACAGCGAAGAGGGTCATGCACCTTTGCATGTCCCCCTCTGTCGTTGCATTGAATGCACAGTCGACGGCGAAGAGAAGTTCGTGAATGGTGGCTGTGGATTCTTGCAATTTGAAGTGCATGCGTCGTTGATTAAGGAGTTGACCATCCGTCCGGTAGGCGATGCGTATCCCGGGGCGTTCGTCACAGTAGGTGTCCCCTAACATGGCAGAGAACATGAGACTGAAGAGGGTGGGAGCGAGGTCACAGCCCTGTTTCACTCCGTTAGTCACCGTGAATGCCTTTGAGATGGTGCCATTGTTCGTGATGCGCTCTTTCATGCCATCATGGAGGTGACGCACCAAGTGAGTGAATCGCTCGGGACAGCCGAATTTCTACATGATTTTTCACAGTCCTTCGAGATTCACTGTGTCAAAGGCTTTCGTCCGATCCACGAAGGGTGACTATAAGTGAATCCGTGTCCCATAAAATTTCTCCTGCAGCAGACGCACGGTGAAGTTTATAACGGTGGTGCTGCGATGAAGGCAGGAGCCGCATTGGCTTTCCGGAATGAGTCTTTGTTCCAGGGGCCTGTTGAGGCGATTGAGTAGAATGCGGGCCATGATTTCGCTTGTGATGTTGAGCAGCGAGATTCCACGGTGGTGGCCACAGACTTGGTGGTTCCCCTATTCTTGTAGGGACGGACGATTGTGGTGTCCTAGAAACCATTAGGGTGTTGCCCTTGGCGCCAACTCTTCTTGAAGAGCGTCGCGAGTTTGTTCGTAATTTGGGGGCCGCAGTTCTTGTAAATCTCAGCAGGGATCATGTATAATTCAGGTAATTTCCCGCTGGAGAGATGCTGCACGGCCCTGATGGTTTCTTGGAGAGATGGCATGAGATCGAGGTCAGCGTTGATCTCCGATTCAGGTAGTCGTACGATGGTGGAGGGTCGGTTGAGGACGCTTCTAAGCGCTCCACTCAGCGCAGGCGAACAGGCATATGCAGCGTGCCTTTTCGGTTTCATGCGTTCCCACGACAGCGGAATTCACCGCGATGTTGACACACCTTGCGCACCCATCAACACCATCCACAACCCTTCCATGAGCTTGATCACCAGTAACAGCAGCACAAGCCCCATCCTCTCAGTACCTCCCGACATATCCTGCACTCATTCTAAATGCACATGCCCTTCACGCATATGTCTGGTCGGTCACTTGCGAATCCATCGCACAGTGACAAGCAAAACAGTGCTAGGAGCACCGATATACACCCGCTACACCCGACCCAACTATCCGCACTGCCCATGCAAATTCACAACTCGCATGCACCGATTAAGTCACATACGCCTCTGTGAGATAGATACGCAAGTGACCAAACAGGCCGATGCCTGATTGCGTGTGCAGTGACAATGAGGACAAGATAGGTCGGTAGGTGCTGAGTCTGGGGGGCTCTGTTGCTGGTACTGGTAGTCGAGCTCACGGGAGGAATCTGGGAAGTGTTGATGGGTGCGCAATCGTAGGTTGCATAACGGTGGATTCCGCTTACGTGGATGCGCATGTGACCCAGTAGGCCCATGTAGTGAGTAAATGCGCGGTAGCATAGGGGGGAATTGCCGGCGGCTGTCTCTGCTGTGTGTTGGTGCTCAAGGCAATACTTCACCAGTCTCTGTGCGCTGGATTCGCAAGTGACCGACCAGGTCGATATGTGGGGTGAATGTGCGATCGAAATGAGGAATGGTAAGTTACGAGTCCCCATCGCTGGTACTAGGGGTGTAGGTGGAAGTAGCAGATAGCGGATAGTCGGAGGTGGCTACAGAGTTGGTGGAAGTAAGACAAGCGATGCTCATCGACGTGAGCTACGCAAGGGATGGGGGAGTTCGAAGATGTCCGACCAGACCGATTCACGCACGGAATGTGCATGACAGCATGGGCATTGACGGTGTTGATCCGGGGTGCTTGTCACTTGTGAGCTGCCCTTTTGGCCTAAGCAGTCGCGATCCGGTTGGCCTCATAGATTGCTGCACCAATCTTCAGGGATTTCCTGCAGACCAGTCTATCCTGGGCGTGGTCCTCCCAGGTCACCGGGTTGATTTGCCGCGGCTACAAGGAAGTCTTCAGAGTGTCCTTGTAGCGTCGCTCTTGACCCCCCTTGTCAATGAGGACCCATGGCGACGTCTCCACAGAATATTCGTTTGGGTAGTTGCTTGTCATCCATCCTCACGAGGTGCCCGCTCCAGCGAAGTTGCTTTTGTTGAAGCTGCGTGTAGATGAAGGGGAGGCCTGTTCGTTCCATCATTTCTGTGTCCGGGATCCTGCCTTGCCATCTCAGCTTCCGTATTCTGCGGAGTTAGCTGATGCGGATGTGGTTGAGCTTCAGCACTCGCTTTTGATAGATCTTCCAGGTCTTCGCTCCATACAACAGTGTCGGCAAGATGATACATTCATACATCTTGACTTTGATGCTGAGATGGAGACCTGTTCGATTCAAGACGACATTCTACATGCATCCGAAGGCTTTGTGGCTTTAGCTATCCGGTGGGCGACCTCATCGTCGATTTTGGTGCTGCGTGAGAGGATGCTGCCCAGGTAGGTGAAGGTATCCACGGATTTCAGTTGGGCGCTGTTGACATTGATGTAAGCAATGTTCGGCGTGGTATTGGGCGGTGGCTGATGCTTGACCACCGTTTTCTCCATATTGATGCGCAATCCAAAGTTATCGTAAGCGACAGCGAAGAGGGTCATGCACCTTTGCATGTCCCCCCTCTGTCGTTGCATTGAATGCACAGTCGACGGCGAAGAGAAGTTCGTGAATGGTGGCTGTGGATTCTTGCAATTTGAAGTGCATGCGTCGTTGATTAAGGAGTTGACCATCCGTCCGGTAGGCGATGCGTATCCCGGGGCGTTCGTCACAGTAGGTGTCCCCTAACATGGCAGAGAACATGAGACTGAAGAGGGTGGGAGCGAGGTCACAGCCCTGTTTCACTCCGTTAGTCACCGTGAATGCCTTTGAGATGGTGCCATTGTCCGTGACGCGCTCTTTCATGCCATCATGGAGGTGACGCACCAAGTGAGTGAATCGCTCGGGACAGCCGAATTTCTACATGATTTTTCACAGTCCTTCGAGATTCACTGTGTCAAAGGCTTTCGTCCGATCCACGAAGGGTGACTATAAGTGAATCCGTGTCCCATAAAATTTCTCCTGCAGCAGACGCACGGTGAAGTTTATAACGGTGGTGCTGCGATTAAGGCAGGAGCCGCATTGGCTTTCCGGAATGAGTCTCTGTTCCAGGGGGCTGTTGAGGCGATTGAGTAGAATGCGGGCCATGATTTCGCTGGTGATGTTGAGCAGCGAGATTCCACGGTGGTGGCCACAGACTTGGTGGTTCCCCTATTCTTGTAGGGATGGACGATTGTGGCGTCCTTGAAACCCTATGAGACCTGTCTTTGGCGCCAAATCCTCTTGAAGAGTTTCGCGAGTTTGTTCGTAATTTCGGGGCCGCAGTTCTTGTAAATCTCAGCAGGGATCACGTCTTATTCAGGTATTTTCCCGCTGGAGAGATGCTGCACGGCCCTGATGGTTTCTTGGAGAGAGGGCATGAGATCGAGGTCAGTGTTGATATCCGATTCAGGTAGTCGTACGATGGTGGCGTCGGAGATGGTGGAGGGTCGGTTGAGGACGCTTCTAAGCGCTCCACTCAGCGCAGGCGAACAGGCATATGCAGCGTGCCTTTTTGGTTTCATGCGCTCCCACGACAGCGGAATTCACCTTCGTTGTTGACACACCTTGCGCACACATCAACATTATTTACAACCCTTCCATGAGCTTGATCACCAGTAACAGTAGCACAAATTCCATCGTCTCAACTCCTCCAGATCTATCATGCACTCATTGTAACCGCACATGCCCTTCACGCATATGTCTGGTCGGTCACTTGCGAATCCATCGCACAGTGACAAGCAAAACAGTGCTAGGAGCACCGATATACACCCGCTACACCCAGCCCAACTATCCGCACTGCCCATGCAAATTCACAACTCGCATGCACCGATTAAGTCACATACGCCTCTGTGAGATAGATACGCAAGTGACCAAACAGGCCGATGCCTGATTGCGTGTGCAGTGACAATGAGGACAAGATAGGTCGGTAGGTGCTGAGTCTGGGGGGCTCTGTTGCTGGTACTGGTAGTCGAGCTCACGGGAGGAATCTGGGAAGTGTTGATGGGTGCGAAATCGTAGGTTGCATAACGGTGGATTCCGCTTACGTGGATGCGCATGTGACCCAGTAGGCCCATGTAGTGAGTAAATGCGCGGTAGCATAGGGGGAATTGCCGGCGGCTGTCTCTGCTGTGTGTTGGTGCTCAAGGCAATACTTCACCAGTCTCTGTGCGCTGGATTCGCAAGTGACCGACCAGGTCGATATGTGGGGTGAATGTGCGATCGAAATGAGGAATGGTAAGTTACGAGTCCCCATCGCTGGTACTAGGGGTGTAGGTGGAAGTAGCAGATAGCGGATAGTCGGAGGTGGCTACAGAGTTGGTGGAAGTAAGACAAGCGATGCTCATCGACGTGAGCTACGCAAGGGATGGGGGAGTTCGAAGATGTCCGACCAGACCGATTCACGCACGGAATGTGCATGACAGCATGGGCATTGACGGTGTTGATCCGGGGTGCTTGTCACTTGTGAGCTGCCCTTTTGGCCTAAGCAGTCGCGATCCGGTTGGCCTCATAGATTGCTGCACCAATCTTCAGGGATTTCCTGCAGACCAGTCTATCCTGGGCGTGGTCCTCCCAGGTCACCGGGTTGATTTGCCGCGGCTACAAGGAAGTCTTCAGAGTGTCCTTGTAGCGTCGCTCTTGACCCCCTTGTCAATGAGGACCCATGGCGACGTCTCCACAGAATATTCGTTTGGGTAGTTGCTTGTCATCCATCCTCACGAGGTGCCCGCTCCAGCGAAGTTGCTTTTGTTGAAGCTGCGTGTAGATGAAGGGGAGGCCTGTTCGTTCCATCATTTCTGTGTCCGGGATCCTGCCTTGCCATCTCAGCTTCCGTATTCTGCGGAGTTAGCTGATGCGGATGTGGTTGAGCTTCAGCACTCGCTTTTGATAGATCTTCCAGGTCTTCGCTCCATACAACAGTGTCGGCAAGATGATACATTCATACATCTTGACTTTGATGCTGAGATGGAGACCTGTTCGATTCAAGACGACATTCTACATGCATCCGAAGGCTTTGTGGCTTTAGCTATCCGGTGGGCGACCTCATCGTCGATTTTGGTGCTGCGTGAGAGGATGCTGCCCAGGTAGGTGAAGGTATCCACGGATTTCAGTTGGGCGCTGTTGACATTGATGTAAGCAATGTTCGGCGTGATATTGGGCAGTGGCTGATGCTTGACCACCGTTTTCTCCATATTGATGCGCAATCCAAAGTTATCGTAAGCGATAGCGAAGAGGTTCATGCTCATTTGCATTTCCCCCTCTGTCTCTGCATTGAATGAACAGTCATCAGCGAAGAGAAGTTCGTGAATGGTGGCTGTGGATTCTTGCAATTTGAAGTGCATACGTCGTTGATTAAGGAGTTGACCATCCGTCCGTTAGGCGATGCGGATCCCGGGGCGTTCGTCACAGTAGGCGTCAGCTAAAATGGCAGAGAACATGAGACTGAAGAGGATAGGTGCGAGGTCGCAGTCCTGCTTCACTCCGTTGGTCTCCTCGAATGCCTCTGAAATGGCTCCGTTGTCCGTGACGCGCTCTTTCATGCCATCATGGAGGTGACGCACCAAGTGAGTGAATCGCTCGGGACAGCCGAATTTCTACATGATTTTTCACAGTCCTTCGAGATTCACTGTGTCAAAGGCTTTCGTCCGATCCACGAAGGGTGACTATAAGTGAATCCGTGTCCCATAAAATTTCTCCTGCAGCAGACGCACGGTGAAGTTTATAACGGTGGTGCTGCGATGAAGGCAGGAGCCGCATTGGCTTTCCGGAATGAGTCTTTGTTCCAGGGGCCTGTTGAGGCGATTGAGTAGAATGTGGGCCATGATTTCGCTTGTGATGTTGAGCAGCGAGATTCCACGGTGGTGGCCACAGACTTGGTGGTTCCCCTATTCTTGTAGGGACGGACGATTGTGGTGTCCTAGAAACCATTAGGGTGTTGCCTTGGCGCCAACTCTTCTTGAAGAGCGTCGCGAGTTTGTTCTTTCGGTGATTTCGCCACCGCAGTGCTTTAGTCCAGAAATCTCCAGCGGGATCACGTCATGCGGTATTTTCCCGCTGGAGAGATGCTGCGGCCCTGATGGTCTCTGGGAGAGGAGCGCCGCATGAGATCGAGGTCAGTGTTGATATCCGATTCAGGTAGTCGTACGATGCTGGCGTCGGAGATGGTGGAGGGTTGGTTGAGGACGCTTCTAAGCGCTCCACTCAGCGCAGGCGAACAGGCATATGCAGCGTGCCTTTTTGGTTTCATGCGCTCCCACGACAGCGGAATTCCCTTCGTTGTTGACACACCTATCACACATTGCGCACACATCAACATTATTTACAACCCTTCCATGAGCTTGATCACCAGTAACAGTAGCACAAATTCCATCGTCTCAACTCCTCCAGATCTATCATGCACTCGGTGCCGCTTAGCACATGCGCTGCGCATATGCGGTCCGGTCGCCTTGCGAATCCATCGCACAGTGACCAAGCAAACAGATGGCTAGGAGCACCGGTATACACCCGCTACACCCCAGCCCAGCTATCCGCACTGCCGTACAAATTCACAACTCGCATGCTTTTCGAATTAAGTCACGTCGCTGGCTCGGAGATAGATGCGCAAGTGACCAAACAGGCCGAT